>JAUOBV010278477.1:0-11262 GCA_032360425.1 Rubia occidens
TCGGCCTCCACCAACTTAGATACATAGTCCATCGCTACTAGGATATACATGTTCCCTTGTGAGCTTGGAAAAGGTCCCATGAAATCCATCCCCCACACATCAAATATCTCAAAAGGCATGAAAAGGGTTTGAGGCATTTTATTTTTGAATGAAATACTCCCCATCCTTTGACAATTGTTGCAAGACTAGAAAAATGAGTGAGTATGCCTCTACATGTTAGGCCAATAAAAACCACTCTCCAAAACATTTCTAGTTTAGAGCTTTTTAAAAGTAGAGAAAATTGATCCAATTTTGGGAATTGGATGCAATAATGACTGCATCGAAAATAGATGAGAACGTTCTAGTAGAAAATATTTTCACCCGCCCAAGGCATTGATGCGTAACACCTTGATTAAGGAAATATCATGCAAAAAGTTCAGGTGTTAGTTAGCTATTAATGATAGATAAAACCAAAGATTACTTTTAGAGTATGGTTTCTACATACAAATGCTTGAGACAACCCAAAGTCTCAACAGAACCACGACCTTTGACTTTCTTGGGGGCTGGTGATGCTGTAAGCCGAAGTAGTTCTAAAATTCATTTTCATCTCCAGCGGCAAGTCTAATTGGGTTACGGAGCTCACCCTAGTTTAAATAAACTAGCAGGAACATCGATCAAGGACAATTGAATGAAAGTTAATGTGTGAGTAATATTTAATTCTTTTGAATAAAGATTTTGAATAATAGTATAAAATCACAGTAATATTAATCTTCATATGACTAGAATGGTAAACTCACACCTTTGTGGATTAGTTAGGGTATGTAAGAATGATATTATATTAGCCTTGAATCTAAATTCTATTTAACACTTTCACATAACTATTTTGGCCGTTTTCACATTTGAGAGACCCGAATTAAGTTGGGCTCTTGGTAACTCATCTTATTCGATATGGAACTTACTAATAAGAAAGGTGGTCAAAAGTGGGGTGCTAGTTTTAGGGGTGATTAATGAGTCGAGCAACTCGCGACCAGTTCAAGATCGACTCATTTGAGACACGAGTCAAGCAAGCATATGATCGACTCAATAATCTCATGAGCTTCCCGATAACATTAATCTGATTAATTATATTCATATTATATTTTAAAAATTAAGGTATACTATCTAGTTAATATCTTTTTAGATATTAAAATCTATGTTATTAATTGTAAGAATATCGATCATTATATTAATCTTCATGTCTATACATGACAATGAAGATTAATATGATCGTCCTCAACTTTCCATCCACATTCTGATGATTTTGATTATATACAGTTCACCGGAAACTGCAAGAATAAAAAACCCCGCTGTCGATAGGTAAGGCGTGCTGCTTGAAGAAAACAATTATGATGAATAAGAAGAAAGAAATTGCTATCAAAACCTATGTTGTCATTTTTGCAATGTATGGAAGTCAAAATATCACTTAAATAGCCCAGTTTGATAGAAGAATGCAAATTATCCTTATTATATGTTGGCTTGCAAAAAATGCAAGAACAAAAAAACGTCATCGATAGGTAAGGCGTGGTGGAAGAAAAAATTTCAATAAAGGAAAGAAATTGCTATGAGAACCCGTACTTTCTCATAGACGTAAAAACGGTGTCATTTTTGTGGATTTAAAACAATACTTAAATAGCACTAGTTAATAGTAGAATGCAACAATCCTTAATATATGGTGCTTTGCGATAAATTATTTTTTATTCATTTAATTAAATTTCATGATTGGGTTGAACTCACCAAAATAAAATAAATGAGTACGAGTAGAGCAATGCCTTGCTCGTGATTGACTTGCTGGATAAGCACCCCTACACTGATAGTGTTAGGGTTTCATGTGGGACAATGAAGAAATTCGATAAGGCCAAAGTTTACATATATCTCCTCACATATTTACTCAGCTTGTAACTCTCACAAATTGAGGTAAGACTCTCACATGACAACCCACCTACATGCCCATTGACCTGCACCCGCAGAGTCGTTCAATCCCATGAGGGTGAGGGGTCAAAGATAAGAATTTGTATGTTTCTCAAGACCTTACTCCTAACTGCGATAAATGTAGTTAGTGGCAAGTCTAGGTTCGTCCACAAATATATTAGAGCGTAAAGTTTAGCTAAACACAATCCACTCTCGAGCAGCACCCAATTGTGTGTCACCAATAGCTAGTAGTAATAGGGGTTGTGTTCGAACTAACCACTACTATCATTCATGCAAGTAGAATGAGATAAACTATGATATAACCTTGCAGATGATTTTTTAGCTAAGGAAGCTCAAAACCAGAATAACCAGAATATATGATGGCATAATTTCGAGAGAAAAAAACTTAAAGGAATTATCTTAATGGATAAAAAATATATTACTCGCCTTAGAATTAGGACTAGATGATATCATTATTATGGAATAAAATATCATTAGCAGATTTCTCCTACAGCTATTCAGGAATGATACTCCAATATTCTCGGATACAGATCTGAACATCATGCTAGCTGATAAATGCTAATTTTCTCTTTCAGGATCTAACCTTCTGTGGTTAACACATGCTCTTTCTGGTGAACTCCCGTTGGTGTACTCGTGCTTTCAAGCTTTTGCTGCTGCTACTCTTTCAAAATTATGATAGACCTTGACATAGTGATCTAACCTTATGCTGGTGAACTCATGTTCTTTCTTGTGAACTCCTGCTCGTGTACTCTTGCTTTCAAGCTTTTGTTGTTGCTTCTCTTTAGGAATTATAATAGACCTTTCCATACTTTTTTACTCATGCTATTGCTGGTCTGTCCACTTTGTCTCGATGCTGAAATGCCTCACGCTTTTGTTGTTGCTCATCTTTTTTTTATTTCTTCTTCGGAACCTAAATACACTACTTAGTTCAGGTTTCATACCAATCCTTTTTGTTACTTACATCAAGGTGAGATCCCACTTAGCATTTCATCTTCCCTAGTCTGATCTTATTGGATATCTGGCCTGAATTGATTAACATGAGGGGTGGAGATCGATTACAGGAAACATATCCAAATAGACCACTAGATAATTCTCATATTAGTGCAATAGTTTCAGGATCAATTATTACGTATTTCCTTAACTGTTTTATCTTTTTGTACATCTTTAAGGGTTTGGAGAGCCCAATACATAACTCCCATCCACCAATGGTGGATGCTTTAATTTTTTTAAAAAAACTAATGTTGGGGGTTATTTACTTCACATAGTCGACATATAGATTTGATCCTATTCTCTAATTAATATAAACTACCAATTCTTCCAGAAATGAGGTGGAGGAGTATCTTTCTCTAGTATCTGTTTCTCCCCACGTTTACGTGTTTGTCCTCTTTGAGCATACATCCCTACATCTCAATGTTCTTCCTCTTCAAATGATAAGGAACTTTCTTCCCATTATTCTTGTAACTCACCCCCCATATAGTTCTCATCAATCTCCCTTCCAGTCCACATCCATAGCACTTGCTTGTAGGGTTTGGAACCCATATGAGTGATGTGTGGAATTCCTTCGCACCTCAGGTTCTAGTCGATTGATCAACAAAGCTAGAGTATCCACTTTGGCATCCTTCACTGTTAAGTCATTGAAGAAAAATGGGAGGTCATCGTCGTACCTCTCAAATATACTATTTTTAAGCCCTAAAGTGCTCTTAACTAAAATTGAGCAGATAGTGGCAAATATGGGTTGTCCACAAAGAAGAGGGATTTTCCTAAGGGTTCATGCATATAAGGGTGGATATAAGCCTATATTTATACATATATATAAGCATGTACAGATGGGGGGGTTTAGGTTGGTTTTCCTAAGTTATGAAATAAAGAGAAGATAACTAGTAAGGTTAAGTAACTATGCTAATCATGCATTGAACTAATAAAAAGGATAAAAATTACAAATGACAAATCCTTGGGGGAAATAGATATCCGCTTCCGAACCTCTTATCTATCATTGAATGTACAACCTATTCACTACTTTAACTACTTGTTGTGAAGATAAATCTTCTACCCTTTTTTGATAGTAGTTTACAAGAGTGAATTTGACATCTCTAGCTAAACCTCACTAATGACCTTTTTGTCGTTCAACTCCTAAAAGTATCTCATTAGTGGCACTAAGTTCAAATAATCAACAAGCTTGGTAACACTTATAAACACTACCCCATGTCTAAGAATTGAACCAATTCATGCATTTATATAAGATTAGTCAAGAACGTTCAACGTTCATAAACTTCTCTCATTTGTTACACAAAACAAACATGATAAAAAATTTGACAATATCACATTCATCTAGCATTCATCAAATCATCAACCATATTAGAAGCTCTAATTCATGCTCTTGGATTCCATAACAGAGGAGAGGAAAATTAGCTACTTTCTCCTAACCCTAACAAGCAATCACACAAGCATTTCATATACTCAAACTTCCGACCCCAATAATTTATTCAACAGCCAAATTCAAAGAAAAATAAATTCAAAATAGAGAAAGCATTAAATAGATATAAATGATTCTCAAAACATGGATAAAGAAGCTTCAATCCATTGCTCCCAAAGAGATTACTAGCCTAGACAATGAAAACACATAGCTAATCTACAAAAACTAAGAAAAGAAGAAGAAAAATAGGTTTTGGAAAAGAGGAAAATTGGCCAAGAAGAGATTGAGAAATAAGTGGATGAAGTACTATTTATAGTACAAGAAAAATGGGAGTAAAAAGCAAGTTTCTGGGTGATTTTTATGACCAGCGACGCCTTGTTCGTGACCCACGATGCAACCCGTGATGCCTTGTTCACGATGCTACAGTGTCAAAAATCACCTCCCCTAAATTCTAATTTGCGAGTCGCGATACACAATTTGCGAGTCGCTAGACAATCAGTCCAGTTTTGTTTTGCTTTCTCCGTGTGAACAGTTGATCCGTTTTGATAGTTCTTGTGGTCATTTTTATAGTACTCGAGAAGGCAAATCCAATGGTGGCACTCTGGGAGGATTTTTCTTCTCAGAAATATGTTTCAAAACATAGATTATTCTTCATCCTCTAATTTGCTCTCCTTCTTCACTTTATCTTCTACCACTTTGTACGTGGACTTCCTTCTTCTACAATTCTTGTGAATGGGTTTCTTCAATCTTCTACCATCCATGAAAATGGCCTTCTGTAAACCACTTCGAAGTGCTTACGAGCAAACTACATATTAAACTCACAAAAGGAATCTAAATGCTCGTAATGATCAAAAATCTATTAGACTCAAAATAGGTTACAAAATGAAGGATTTAGATACAAAAACCGAAAATGGTTATATAAACCCCTTATGATGTAAACATTCCTAAATCTATAAATATTCCAACAAAAAAAATAACAAAATAGATGTTAAATGCTTCGGAAAATACATGAATTTGACATCTCATAAAAAAAAGTACACCACCTCCCCTTCCTTGAATGGATGATATGGAAATCTTTCCAAGAGATGTTTGAAATGCTCCCAATATGCATAGAGGATCTCATTAGGATGTTGGGAGATGTTCGATAGTTGCTTCTTGTTCCAGCAGATTTAGAGGCGGGGAAGAATTTCTCAAGGAATCTTCACTTCATGTCCGTCCAAGACATGATGCACCGTATGGGTAGATAATACAACCAATCATTTGCCACATCTTGGAGTGGGAATGGGAAGGACCAAAGGGTATAGTCTTTTTTGGAAATTCCCAGCGGCTTCATGATGGTGCACATGGGATGAAACTCTAAAAGGTGCTTGTTTGGGTCTTCACCCTCTATACCATGGAATGTGGGCAAGCATTGGATCATGCCGGAATTAAGCTGCAAGTAACATTGTTAGTGAGTGGCGGAAAAATAATGCATAGGGGTTGATTCTCCAAATTTGGAGTCATCAACTTCCTACGTGCCCAATTATCTTCTGCAATCGAGATCTCTACTTAAATCTCTACTTCACTCTTAATTGGTTCCTATGGAATTTCCTCATTCACCTTTCTTTTTCCTATCTTTCATCTACTTTTTTAGGCAAGCAATGTAAAGTTCCTAGGTTCGTGGTACAGATGTGTACCATAAACAAGGAACGATACATTGCTCAAAACACTAGTAAACAAGATGAGAATACTTCAAAAAAAAAGATAACAAGTGCTCAAAACAAAAACCAACTAACTACACAAAGCAAAAATATAGCTACTCTAGCGACTAACTATGCTATCTAACAAATAGAGTAATCTAATATCCACAGCAGTTGAACCAAAATTTGACTTACACCCTTGGATCGTTCAATCCCACGAGTGCGAGGGGTCAAAGTTAATAATTTGTATGTTGCTCCTGAACTTACTCCTAACTACGATAAACATATATAGTGACAAGTCCAAGGTCATCTATGGAGATATTAGAGCCTATAGGTTAGCTAAACACAATCCACTCTCGGGTGTTACCCCAATTGTGTGTCAGGCTTAGCTAGCAGTCACAAGGGGAGGGAGGCTTAGTGTTTGAACGAACAACTACTATCATGCAAGTAAAACAAGATAAACTATGATATAACTAGTCTTGGGGTTACTTGCATCACATGATATATGTATAGATTTGATCCTAGACTCTAATTCACGTAAGCAACTATCCACCTATTTTCATGTTATATCACATAGTGTGGAGATGTTAATTTTACGGGAACTTCCACTACCTGTCACACAGCTGGGTCTGCCTCCTCCTTAACATCTCACCTTCTGCATAACATTCTAGTGGCTCGCTTCTCTATTGACCACCCCGTAGCTCAATCCAGGTACTAATAAGCCCCCGCTTAAACGAACTATGCCTTGTGTAGGTTGCAATTGTTATATGCAGGAGTAAACTCAATCACAGAATTGGTACCTCCACTATGAGCACCCATCCTGGACCTCAAAAGGAAGAGGACATCAGTACCTCGTGATAACTCCAGAATCTGTGCCACCCTAGTTCCTACAAACTAAAAATTCTCAGTTATCAGGGTAAGCCAAGGTTACCCTAACTAGGATTTTAATAACACTAACTCGATGGGTTTGATGCTCTAAACATGAAAATCCTCACTTAACTGGCTAATTAATATTATTGTCTACTACCATCTCGACACTCACAAGACAGATCTATCACACGTATCCTCTCGGTACTCATTAGACTACCGTAGCGCTAATAAATCAACACTAAAAAATTAGCACTTAAATCCTAGTATGATATCATGCAAAAAATAAATAAAGTGTGCAACTTAACATATTTCATAGCATAAATCACAATAATAAATTAAACTAAAATTAATTAGGATATTGATGTGTCTATTTTATGTGGTTATTTTGGGACATTTTGGACTCACTTTTGTACGCTTTTGTTATCTAGATCTTGTGTTTTACCTCTAAATTCTCTTAGGAGAGTTAAGAGCAACTTTTGCACTCCTACGAATTTTTTAATGAATTTTTTGTGATGGGGTAGTGACATGGAGATTTGATGACCGAAGACCGTTAAAGATCTTGAAGTTTATCTTTTGAAGACTTAAATATTCAAAGAAAAGTGAAGTGAAGTGGATACCATGAGAGAAGAAGAAGAAGAAGAAAACTTTCAAGATTTGTTTCTGGCTTCTATTGTTAGTCGCGATGGCGTATGGCCACAATTCTTCGTTCCTGTGTCTTGGACTATAAAAGACACACTTTACCCTCTCTCTCTTCACCAACTCTTTCTTCCAAATTTCCACAACTAACAACACTAGTTTTTCCTTTGTTTTCATTTTTTTTTACCTTAGATTGTGTTTTGTTTGTTGTTGATGTTTAGTTTGAAATCTAGTAGCTAATCTTAGTCTTGAAAGCAATTGATTGAACCTTCCTTTCCCATATCTTGAGAATCCTTTCTAACTATTTATTGGTTTTGCTATTGTAAATTTATGAATCTTTTAATGTTGGTTGTTGATATCATTAATGTTGTTGGAAGTTTGAGAATATGACATGCTTGTATGATGACTTGTCGCTACTCGAGAGTCTTCATAAAGAAGACCGTGGTGGATTAATGACGAGGAGCTCTTTGAGCTGACAAATTTCTCGACGAAGAGCTCTCGAAAAATGCAGCACTTGAGAATACAACATTAGAGGGAATACATGGTATTTCCTGTGGGGACATGGCTGGAAGATTCTGTTTCTGGCTTGTGTCACAACTCACGAAGTATTGGTCGCAAGTCCGAACGACGTATGCCCTGAATTCTTTGTTCCTTTTTCTTGTACTATAAAAGGAACACTTTATCCTCTCTCTTCGCCAACTCTTTCTTCCCAATTTCCACAACTAAAAAAACTAGTTTTTCCTTTGTTTTCATTTTGTTTCATCTTAGATTATGTTTTGTTTGTTGTTGATGTTTATTTTGAACTCTAGTAGCTAATCGTAGTCTTGATAGCGATTGATTGAACCTTCCTTCCCCATGTCTTGAGAATGCTTTCTAACTATATATTGCTTTTTCTATTGTGCATTTATGAAACTTTTAATGTTGGTTGTTGATATCATTAATGTTGTTGGAAGTTTTAGAACTTGTAGCTGCTCAAGAGTCTTCATATAGAAGACCGTGGTGGATCGATGATGACGAGGAGCTCTGAACTGACAAATTTCTCGACGAAGAGCTCTCAAAAAATGCAACGATTGAGAATACAACATTCGATTGAATACATGGTATTTCTAGTGGGGACATGGCTGGAAGATTAAACCAAATATATGCTGTAGATATTACCAATGGGGAACCGAATATGCTACCAATGTACCAAATATATGTCGTGGGAGGAGTTCACCAAATTTGAAAACAAATGACCCACCAAATAATTGTTAACCTTTGTTGAAGTAATGCGACCTGACTTCTGGGAATCAGAGATGGAGTCGCTACAAGAAAAGGAAAGAACGATAGTAAGGATCTCGATTTTGACCTCATCGTTCTCCATAAACGGCGCCAATTTATGTGTATCAAAACCGTCAAGAAACTACACCACTAGATCCTTAGATTATGACCTGCAAAAAAAACCCTGAACATGCTCTGGGGAAAAACCCTCCAACGATAAAATCAGTAAAGTGTATCGATACCATATCAAAGACAAAATAAATCTCAAATGAATATGTACCTTACTATTTATAATACTTGAATTCTAACAGTCATTGTATGTAATCGAAACTCTTATTAAAATATGTATTAAATAGCAATATTGATTAATCATGATGTATGTAACCGAAAATCTTATTGAATATTTTAAATGACAATATTGATTAATCAATATGATTTAACCCTATTGGGATAAACCAACCCAAAGATATTCTTTAAGCTGCAACCCAAATCTTATTATTTAATGAGTTGCACTATGGCCCAACTCTTACTTCATAAGAGTGTCATCACGGCCTGTGTCATGACCTTTTGGCACCATCCAATTGGGCTGGCACGACCAGCGCAGTGCAACACGGCCGTTCCAGTTCTTCACTTGTTCGATCTTCGACTCATTTTGTCCTCTTGGTATGATTATATCTACTACCACGTTTTGACTCGTGGCCTTATGTCTACTACCATCCTTGTGAATAGCCTTCTGCAATCTACTCTGAAGAGCTTACAAATAATCTAACAATTAAGCTCACAAACAAGAACTAGATGCTCGTAAGGACATAACATCCATTAGAATTGATCTGCACCTTATTGCATGTGTTAACCAATACATTTGATACGTTTTTTATCATGTTTTGTTTGGTTGATTGCTAGTTTTAGTTACGTTTACATTACAATGGGTTTAGATGACCATTGTTGGTTTTCTTATCATAATCCCAAGTTTTGTAGACTTTATTGGATCGAGTGGACACTTTGTCCTCACGACCTAGATATTCTTTTGTGAGTTTACTAGTAGGTTGTTCATGAGGACTTCGGCAATAGTTTGTAGAAGACCATCCGCGAGGGTGGTAGAAGATATTTGAAGTCTATTCAAAAGAATGGTAAAAGATATTTGAAATTCATTCACAAGGATGGTAGTAGGCAGAAGACCACGGACCAAAAGTGTGGTAGTAGATGGAATTGAGCAGGAAAAGGAAGAGTCGGAGTATAACAATGTCAAAAATGAAAGGTGACATCAACCATCACGAACCAGCCAACCGTCCACCACTAACCAGCACGACCCTGCCCCTCTAGCACAGCCCATCTCAGAGGCACCCGGCACGGTCTGTGACACAATATCTTGGCACGACAGTTTGGCACCTGCCAGCACGTGTAACCAAAATCATCTATGAGGATAAGTATAGACACTGACCGTGCCCATTTACATGTCCCGTATTGGTCCAAATCCAAAAATTCAAAGACCAAGCTACATGGTGCAAAGAACAACATGGGCCACTGCCTTCCAATTGCTTCCACCTGATGGCCCGCGCCAAACGAGACGGGGCACACGATTCAGAATTTCAAATTAGAGCACAAGCTGATGGCTCAGGCTGTCCAACAAGGCCAATGTCAGTACAAGGCTATATACCATGCCAGACTGGAAATCCCATGTTAGCATGAGGCTACACAGCCCGTGGCAGGGCAGGCGACTCGTGTCAACACGAGGCTAACCGGCTGGCACGGCCCGTGCCGTTTACGGGTTCTAGGGTTTTTTTTAGCCTATTTTGGAAATTTTTCAAGGCCCAACCCTACTAATATATATCAACCTATTTCTACTAGGTTTTAAATTTCTGGTCATTTTAGACTCTGAATTGTAGGGTAGATAGAGAAAGGAGCTCTTCCTTCTCCCTAAAATCTTTTCTCTTCTTCTCTTAATTTTTCTTTTACCCAAAGGCATTAAATCCAATGAAATGTTTGGGTTCAATGCTTAGGGAGTAGTTAATTAACATGGTATTTGTATTTTTATTCATGATTTGGTGTTTGTTTTGTGAGATTCCTTAGATCTACCTATTTATGTGTCTTCATGATTATTATGTTGGCTTGTTCTTTATGTTCTTATTAACTGCATGATTGTCACACTGAGATTGGCACACGTCATAGTCTATTTTCATGTTGATGATTTTTACCTTTATACATACGTAAACCAATGCATTCGGAACACTTATTAGCATGCTTTCTTTATTTGATTGCTAATTTTAGTTAGGTTTACACGACAAAGGGTTAAACAACCATTATTGGTTTTCTTGACTAAATCGTGAGTTTTGCGGACTTAATTGAAGCTAATGGAAACTTTTTGTTCCTAGGCAACTATATTCTTCTTTGTGATCTTACAAGTAGGTTGGTTGTGAATTTTCATCATCATTTTGTAGAAGGTCATCCACGAGGGTG
>JAUOBV010278584.1:0-11262 GCA_032360425.1 Rubia occidens
ATTTTGACTAGGAGACCTTTCGGGTTTTGATCGTAGCATCCCACATTTTTTTCTTGTTTCAAAGCTCATATCTCACCTCTTTCCACACCATTGGCCCAATTCCCTACTACTGTATATGTTGACCTATGCCTACTAGGGTTAAAAAGAATGTTCATTTTTTAGACTTTGAGAGTAGGGTAGAGAGAGAAATAACTCTTCCTTCTCTCTAGAACCTTTTCTCTTCTTCTCTTTATTTTCCTTTTCTCAAAGTCATTGAATCCAATTAAATACTGGGTACAATGCTTAGTGTGTAGTTTATTTACATCGGGTTTGTATTTGAATTCATGAACTAAGGTTTGTATGGTGAGATTTCCTAGATCTACCAATTTTTATTTGTTTGTGATTATTCGGTTGGCTTGTTCTTCGTGTTTTTATTAATTGCAAGATTGTCACACTAAGACTGGCGCACATGGTAGTCTAGTTTCACGTTGGCGCAATTATTGATATCCCCGGGGAAGAAAACCTAGATGTGTTTTGGAGCAACGATAAACCAGAACCGTGCGGGTGTGTACACGTTGGTTGCCGAGAACATGTTACGATCGACCATACACTAGTCTTAGCAGGAAAATTGGCTGAAGAGTTACGGATAAAGATAACTATAGTATCAAACTAGGACTAGAATTGCAAACCTAGAGCCATCGATAAGGTTCTTCAGCCCATTTTTCCTTTATAGGCCTAGGGAGAATCATTTGTGGTGTAGTGGCCCGGACAAAAGAGATTGGGATAGATTCAGATCTGCACCACAGGAAGGTTTGTTGTTGCACTCTCGATGTTACGCAAATACCCCTCCAAAGCATATTTTACCAATACTAACTATTCCTGATGCATGATCGAATAGATTACCCAATCGCAGCTATTTTAAGTTGACTCTTAGGTCCCCTAATACCTCTGTGGACGACCCCGATCATGGAATTATCTGCCCTTTAGGTAGCATAGTAGTTGGAACGAAAGTAAATATATAAATTTCTATATTTAAGAATCCACCTCTTGGGTTTTTTATTGATCACCCGTTGTTCATTTGACGACCTTGAGGGGAGGCAAATCAATGGCCCTCTTGTTTACTATGGTGAACTCTTCCTTCACTTCTAGCTTGATGCAATCTAGTGTAGTTCCCCAAGCCCTTATGGATTCATCCACGGAGTCAAGCCTTGTCCCAAACTCTTCCATTTGTAAACTCATCCCACCTATCACATGACTAACTTCTTATACTATTTTGGTTGAAGTTATGGGTTGTTTCCTAAATGTGTCGAAATTGATCAAAGAACTCCCCGATAAGTTAGTTTGGGTAGGTTGCACTCTAGGGGGATTCTCGCCATCTTCTTCTCTATGTCCACATCTGGGGCTGAAAAGGTGTTGTAGAAGGTCTTCTCAAACCTTGGATTGGGAGCTATGAAGAAATCTCCAATGCGGTGTCAAGATTGATTGTCGTACGCTTGAGTTAAGGAAGGACCATGAACTTGTACAGGATAGCACCACCATAGAATTAAAGAAATCGATCCTCAGTTGTGTTGGCAATCATAGAAGCTATTTTTTTATTTTTCCATTGTGTACTTCATCCCCGGACGACCCAAAATTGCCAAAGCAATACGGAGAGGTGCCGAATACCCTAAGTATTGTGTAATAAGGTTGACTATTCCTTTCATTGGTATCTTTCCGACTATATTCTTTCCCGTGCTCAAGAATTCTTCCAAAAATGTTTCCACAAATTTGGGATAGAATTTCCCTTCCAGAGTTTTTGCCCGAAGAATCCGCACATCTCAGTTGGGGTATTGCAAATATCGTATGCTATAAACTCCCATGGATAGGAGTCGATACACAAACTGCAAAACTGGGTGAACATCGTGGTAATCTTTCCTAAATGGTTCCTATCTGCACCTGTCAGGCTCCTCCACAAGCTGCCAAAATAGAATGGAAGACCTTTCCAATTTTCTTCAGAACTACATTCCCATACTTTCACCCAAATGCTCGAGCGACTTCCATATAGGTAAGTGAACACTCCATGTCGTTCAAGTGGAATGTGATGGTTCTCCTTCCATCGATGTCTGATGTTTGCTCAATGGTTGCCCAGAATTCCAATGTTCATCAAATGTACATCTTGGAGTGTATCTCGAGGAAGCCTTCTAGGCCTAACTGATCTAGCAAGTAGGTTACGGTTTTGAGTATGCCTAGTGCCACAAAAGTATTTTTTCTTAAAAATTGGTCTCCAAGATTGTCCTTCTTGGCTTATTAAGATACTTCCACTTCTGGGCCGCACCCCCGGTAATGTTAGTAAATCCCATGAAGTCATCAACAATGGTGAGAGTAGGAGCCATGGGTGTTTTAAGCTCTTTTATCCCAATTTTTCTCAAACCCTACTCTTTTGAACTCGGGAAGCAGTTCCTTTTTTGGTCAACTTATCTTAGGACCCATTATATCTTAACACAAGAGAAAACAGTAATAGCAAGATAGATGACGCTTATGCATCAAAGATCACTTAGTAAGAATCATGCTTTCTAAACACCCAAAATACAAAAAATTATGTCATCTGAACTCAAGGATCACAATCTTCCCCCACACTTAGTGTCCCATTGACTCGTGAAAAATTCTATTACCTACATGGAGTAGTTTACCATTGTCGCCTTGATCAATGTATAGATCATGCAAATTCGATGTCCACATCAAATATAAAGGTTGTTTTTAGGATGATATTAATGAAATTATAAGTAATGGAAAAAAAATTCAAACTTTTTTTTGTTGGCTAGGATGGCCTTGTCGATATTTTTTTCCTCATGTTTTTTATTTTGAATAATGAGGTCGTGGTTAACCATAATCTCTCTAAGAGAGAGGCAGGATCATCTTGAAGGTAGAGTCCAATCGGCCACCAAATCCTCTAAATTATCCGGTAGAGAAAGTCCAATGTGTTGAATTAACTTGTGAATTATAATGTCCTATTGCTCTATTCATTTATCATGAAGAATTACTTCCTTTTGCAATGTGT
Source organism: Rubia occidens (assembly GCA_032360425.1). Lineage (NCBI taxonomy): Eukaryota > Viridiplantae > Streptophyta > Magnoliopsida > Gentianales > Rubiaceae > Rubia > Rubia occidens. Next base: position 3,017 of record JAUOBV010278584.1, read on the forward strand.
GAATTGTGGATAGTTTTTCCAGGTCAAAGTATCGAGTGATTCCAAATGCCTCTCTTTGGGACAAGAACACACCCACTCCTCTAGTAAGCCTTGGGTGATCGAATTTTCTCGTTGCCTTAAAAAGAATGTTGTGAATTGGCCATCTAATTGATCATGCTTCACCTTAGCCTATGTCTAAAAACTAAATAATATTAGTCTATGCAAATGGGATAATGTCTTGAAGAGGAAACAATGACTAAGGAGTTAACACATGTTTCGCGAGTTTAACTTCTTCTTGCCTTTGAAATGCAACCTCCTTGTTTTGTTCCCTTTTAAGAATTAATTAAACCTCTCAATGAAATCCACATCAATTGGTTTTACCAACGACCTTGACAGATCCTCCGTGATCCCTCCTTTGATTGCATTTTGAACTTCATTTCAAAACGCTCACTCACTAACTCGATTGTGGAAAATCCATACCTCCTAGCTCAATCGGTGAGGAATTACATTTTTCAATGCAATATGTAATTTTTATTTACCTTTTCTCTATGTTAGGATTTCATATATACATGTCCCAATTAAATATAACTTAATCTTAATCCAAAATATATTTTAAATAAATATACTAATTTTTTTTATATTCCCCAAATCCCTTCTATTGTGAATCTCCCAACTCGCCGGTTGAAGGTGTGTATAAGCTAAACGCAGGCGATTTCATTTCCTCTTCAAAAAAATATCCCCTCACAAAGTGTATTTTTTCCCCTTAACTCTTAAACAACAAGTTTATTTCCTTCTTCCGTAGATTTTCCATGTCTGGCGCATCGATCTCAAACAGCCTTTATGATGAATTTCAACACCACCGTGTGAAACATAAAAAGTTAATTTGTATGAACAAACTTTGGTTATGGGGGGCTATGACTTCAACTTGTAAGAACAACCTTTGCAATATTGACCTTGTCAGATCCATCTTAATCATCACAATCATCTTCTGATATTAGCGGACTTATATTGTGTGAATGTAAAGAATAATACAACCTCTTTTTGTGGTCATTTTTATCCCACATTCATAAATTTTGTGAATTACCATTAACACTAGTTAAAATACTAAGTTTTCATCAAGAATGTTACCATAAATGAAGAACACAATTAATACCATGTTTTAACACATTTAATAATAGATTTTCATTAAAAGTAACGAAAAACCATAAACAAAAATTTTAACCCTAATACAATACACATATATGCAACAACTGAGAGCTTTTATTTGAACAATGGCTTATTTAGAAGGATTGACACTAACCATTTCATCCAATGAGTGTGAATTTTGATTTGAAGGAAATCCCATCCTATTTTCCTCTTCCTTAATGATGGTTTTCCCTATGACATTTCAATGGATTAGATAATGTTGTAAGAGTTGAAATATAGAGTAGTAGAAGTAGTGAATACATACCATTTTCACTTGAATGATCAAATGTTAGAATAATTGAGAGGAAATCAAAGGAGCGGGAGGGTTTTGGAGATTGTGGAGAAGGAAAGCTAGGGGGAAGGGGGAGGTGGGGGGAATACGTCCCTCTAACATAAGGAATTAAATACCCTTTCAAAACCCCCATTTAAATATATATTTTTACTTAAGTATTAGCTTCCGAACTCGAAGCAGGGCTTTCGAAGTAGGAAATGATTCGTCCCTTCTGTATAAACCTTAGGATAGTGTTCCAAGTTCGTAATCTGTTTGGGTATAAAAAACCCAATCAGTTTGAAGTACAATTTGAATAGAAATCCCCAATTCGAAAAGCCCCACCCAAATTGTCATATTTTGATTTTTTTGATTTTTAAAAAAAACCCCAATCAAACAACAATAAGGAGGCCTAAGGGAGATAAATCGAGAGCTAGTGATCGAATTCATTATCCTATGACCAAGGAGCACCCCGATGGAGAATTTCTTCAAGAAAATGGCGGAACTAAGTTTACGAATTTATCCTATTGGAGGTTTACTAACCCTAAGGTTATACGTGCTAGAGATATTGAATATTTGTTCCTAGAAGACTTGCTTGCTCGTTTTAGATAAAAACACCGAGATAGATTGATATGCTTATAGAGGAGAGTTCACATTGGCAAGGTTGTCCATGCCAATTTAGAGCAGTGTGGTAATAATCATGATTTCATGAAGGTTAATGGTAAAATGACTTCTGTGATAAAATACACCAATAACAATGTACTAGGTTGACCCTCTATTGATTTGGATACTGTGTGGCCTGATGATCCCCATGGTCTGCTAGATATTTATCACAAGCAAAGCTATTCGGCCATGGCGAGGCTATCCCATTATGTCCCAAAGCAATGGCTAGGAAGTACTTCCATAGGAGTGGAGACTATAGAAGAGCGACTAATTTATGAGTGGATTTATTTGAATGTGTTTTCGACGGGTGGGCACACATGTGAACCGACCATGGGGAATATGATGCACTTTTATTTTGTAATGGAGAGGATATAAGCTCGGCCTACACCTTCATTTGTAGTATGCTCAAAGCTATGGGGACCAAGAAAAGGATCACTTATAGAGTGGGTTGATAATTATTTTGATGAAGGCAGGCAGGATACATCCTTTGGATCAGTCTCTCTGATTGGAGTTTTACGATCAAAGTTGGTTCCTTCATAAAAATCTAATGTTGGGCTTTACAAAAAGAGGGCACAATGCCCTATCCCTGGACTGGCAACAAAGAGTGCAAAGAGATCCAGAGAAGTGGCCATAGGTAGAGCTACAGAATTGAGTTCTTGTGACTACTAAACTCAAACCTTTAAATTAAGAATTTTTTTGTGTTTTTATAATTAATATAATGCTATTTCATTTAAATATTTTTTTACAGGATCTCAGGGCAGTTGGAAAAGTATCATAAGAAAAACTCCAGTTGCGTACGGAATGACGTGGCTTTTGACACACGAGATGCTGACTACCGCGGAAGCCCAGTATGTTCTCTTTGCAGAAAGCTAGAGATTGTAGCTCTAAGTGAGCAAAGATAAACAACTAACAAATTTTTAGCCAATTTTCACAGATGATGAGGACGAGGATGGTGAGGGCGGGGAGGTTGTGGGGACCAACAAGATGATGTAGACTCAAAGATTGAGCATTTGTTTGAAGAATACTAGACACCCATATTTGATTTTGTGGTATGAAACTCTTTGTGGATTTTGCGATGTCAACTTTTAATTGTAGGTTTGCGGATTTTATTGAAAACTAGGTTTCTTGCTATTTCATTTGGGAATTTAATTCCACTTTGACATGTTATCACTTATGGTTAATTATGAGATGATTCTCCCAATGTTATTTAACTTGCATAGCTTTTGAAAAACTATGAAATAGCTAGTTAAATTGGTTTTTCGGAAAAAAAACATTTAAGCTTGGTTGTTATTTAAAAAAACCACAAGACCATGTCTATTTCCGAGGTAAAAAATGGTTCTCCCCTTCGTATTTTAATGAGGTATGTCAGTTCCATAGTAATATATGTGAGGTTGTGAATGGGGATTACTCTTCTAGGGTGGGGGATTTGGACATTGACCTCCACCCTCTCAGGGTTGTCAAAGATAAAGTTTGTAATTATTGCTCCAGTTCCTACTACTAAGATACTTAAACGGTGGATGGTGGAAAGACCAAGTTCGTCCACAGTGATGGTAGGGACCTAAGAGTTAACTAAACATAACTACCATCGTATCGTCAATCCGATCACTCATTAAAATAGTTAGTATTGGTAAAATAGGCTTTTGTGGGGTTGCTAAGAACTACTAATATGTAAATAACAAGAGAATAAACTATGTGAACTAGCACTTGGGGTGTATTTGCGTATCACAGATAAGAACAACAAACCTATTCTAGTATTTATGACACGTGGTGTGGTGGATGGTAAACACTTCCCCATACCTGTCACGCGGAGTGCAAATGTAATCTTCGACCGACACTGCTTCCATGATTAGGAGAATGTAAATATGGTTCTGCCTACTATAGATATCAAAATCTCCCCATACTATTATGTCCCAGGAACTACACCACGAATGCTTCTCCCTAGGTCAAAAAGGGAAAGGGGGTGAAGCACCTTATTGATGGCTCTAAGGCTGCAACATTAACCCTAGTTTTCTATAGCTATCTCTATTCGTAACCTTTTGGGCTATTTTTCTGGCTAAGACTAGTGTATGGTCAATCGTAATGTTAAATTGGCAACCCACATGCACACACCTGTACGATTCCGAAGTATCATTACCACAAGCACGTCTAGGGTTCCTTCCCCGAGTGATATCAATAATTGCACCAACATTAAATTAGACTACTATGTGTGCCTGTCTTAATGTGACATTCATGCAATTAATAAGAACATGAAGAAAAAGTCAACGAAAACACAAACACATAGAAATAGGAAGATCCAAGGAATCTCACAAAACAAACATTAATTCATGAATACAAATGCAAACCTCAAGTAAATAAAGAGAAGAAGAGAAAAGATTCTAGAGAAAAGCAAGAACTCATTTCTCTCTCTAGCCTACTCTTGAAGTCTAAAAAATGAACATGAACATAAAATCCAGTAGATATAGGTCCACATATATAGTAGTAGGGAATTGGTCCTTGAATAAAATTTAGAATAGGCCTAATAACCCTAGCTTCCATAATTAATGCAGCCAGTGGAAAATGGCACTGCATGTGTAAGCTCATTCTAATACAGGCAGCATAGTCTGCTATCGGGTGCCAGCTGGTGTCTAGTTTTAAACACCTGATTTGGGCCCCCATGTCGTTAAGCACGACATGTCGGCTGGAAGGTTTTTTTTTCTCAAGTGAAGGGTGCGGGCTGTGTCATTTGTCACACCCCGTGGGCTAGTCTTCACATTTGGAAATTGAAATGACGCAGACCGTGTGAAATGGCATGGTACGAATCTATACTTAGCCATTGGAGTGAATTTAGGGACACGTGTAGCAATGATCGACACATGTTGTGCCAAGGGCTATGGCATGGCCTGTGTTGGGTGGCACGGGCCTTGTCAGCCACCTCTGGTATGGGCCGTGCTATGCTGGGTTTGCTCATGCCAGTTTCTCGTGTCGGTTGGTTATCTGGATAGGTGATTCTGTCGGTTGATGCCATCTTTCATTGTTGATATTTTTGAACTTCAATTCTGTCTTTCCCAGCTCTTTTCTGTCTACTACTACGTATTTAGGTTCGTGGCCTTCTATCTACTAACATTCTCGCAAATGGCCTTCAATATCTTATACCATTCTTGGTTACGACCTTCAAATATCTTCTATTACCCTCGTGGGTGACCATCTAGAAAATGATGTCAAAATACTCACGGGTAGCCTACTTGTAGGCTCAAAAAGGAAAATATAGGTGCTCGTGAAAAACAATCGTGGATTCAATTAAGTCTACAGAACGCTGTATTTAGACAAGAAAACCAAAAATGGTAATCTCAACCCTTTGTCATGTAAACCTAACTAAAACTATCAATCAATCAACCAAACAAAACATGATAATAAATGTGTCAATGCATTGGTTAATGCATGCGTAAATGTGCACATCAATCCCCCCACACACACTAAAAAATTTACTGTTCCTCGAGTAAACAAAAATGAGAAAAGATCCAAGAGGAGTGTAGCATCAAAGATAAGTTAACCAATGCATTCAACTTATTCATAAGCTACCCTAGTTCTCCCAAATATTGTAAGAAACTCACAACTTTAACTCTCCCTAAATTTGTTAAAAGACCCTATCCACGAAAAATCTATTGACGAAAAAGGTAGAATAAAATGATAAGTGTTAAACTATTTTACTCTGCCGAAGAAGCAGCAAAAGACAATCCAAGATGTTCAAATATTACTTTCTGATTTCCCTCAATTTCTTTCATTTGCCTAGGAGCACTTTCAGGTTTTCATCCTAGCATCACACATGTTGAGATCACTTCTCACCTTTTTGCACAATGCCTCTCAATTTTGCTTAGGTTTTCCAAATTGGTTGTGCATTAACCTCTACTTATTTCCTAGGTCTTTCGACCTATCTGGGCTTTCTTCCCATTTTTCCCTGAGTTGCCCTTTTGGGTTTTAAACTTAGCCGGGTTTTTTTCCATTTTTATATCAAATGTTTCTAAATTTTTTTGTCTAGTACGAAATTCCCCAAAGGTGGGCTTCATACTACATGAAGATTATGAAAAACAAAAAATTACACCACCAAATTTTTCCCCCAAAACAACCCCACAAAAAATACAAAAAGGTTCCCTCACACGTTAAAACAAAAAAAAAAAGTTCAAAGATCCAAATAAGAGAAATAAATAAAAACAAGGGAAAACGCAATCATCAAAACAATCATCATCCAAATCATAAGCTAAAAAAAGTAGAAGAGGATAAGCAGAGGATATGCCACCATGAAGGTGTTCAATCCCTTCCCCACAATTAGTTCATGCATTGTCCCCAATGCATGTTACCAAGGTGAAAAGAAAGGTTGGAAGCACCGAAGAATACTCAATGGCATTTGCTATGTCTGGCTCCGTGCCCCTGCCTGTGTAGATCCTAGTGATAGTAGCCATCTCTAATGCCAGATGTCCTCGATCGGTGATTTCCCTTATGCCATTATGCAGTGTCTCTATGATTTCCCTCAGTTGGTGAAGATAATCATCAAATATATCAAACCTTTGGGTAATCTCTCACTCATGGTAGTCTAGCTGAGCGCCAAGCCGATCTACATCCTATCCAAATCTGAAGATAGCATCATCCTAGGATTTCATCCACTCCAGCTCCTGTCTCTGTGGCTAGTGAACATATGGTACGAAGATGCTGACCGGAAACCCAGAGAGTCGTACTTCTAGAATCGGCTGAACTTAGGATGCTACCATAAATGAGTCATGTTCTAAGAAGTAATTGATACAATATGGTGTTGTGGATAGGAGTAGGAGGTGGTCCGCAGCTACCGCGACCGCCAGATTCTGCATAATCATCATAGTGGGAAGAGAATATGAGAATCACCACCACCATGCCCAGTAGAATTGTAGGATTCATCCAGAATATGAACCGGGCCCTAGAACGGTAATAGTGCTCCAAATACCTACTCAGATAGGGGTTATGGAAATGAAGGTTTCTCAAATACCGGTGGCTGCACCATTTGTGGGAACTTGGGGGTGGCACAAACTGCTAGAAATCTAGTAGCGTTTGAGCGAATTGGTGGTCGGTAGGGAAGGACTGTGTGGGATGCTCCAAAATCTGGCCATCCTCTTCCTGTTTCTCATCGTCGTCTCCTCATATGGAACACCCAATATCGCTCGATATTCCCCATGCATCAGGCTATATTATAATATCATGTAGCAAGTAGTTCTTGGCAAGTGTGGTCATGTCTTCTTTTGCGAAGTCTCATGAAGGTCTAGCCCTTGTAGATCCAGTGGTGGATAATCTTTTCCTATGCCATGGTTGTGGGTGTAAGAGTGTAGGAAGCATTTGGGTTCTCCGCATATCACCCCTCACCGAAAGGTGAAAATGCTCGAGCATGAGAGATATCATTCCCCTGATAGCTATCTTGCATGTACGTTGTCGGGAGAGGTCGATTCAATGGCTAATTGACTTTCTACTAGATCAATACAAGCTCTCCCAGTGAAGATAGACAACAGTATCATACAGTTTCTATCAATATAGGTTGTTGGCTCCCTACGAAAACTGACCACCACACTCAGAAGCCTAGCCATATATCTCAGCACTGGATACACTATGTCAGTATTCTTGTTCACCCTTCCCTGAGGTTCTCGAGTGATAGAGGGACAGAATGTGCATACATAAAAACCAGCATAAAAACCAGTGAGTCATAGAATGAGCCATATCCACCAAGTGGAATCTCAGCTTCTGCCTATTGGTATCCATCCAGACAGTGGACAAGAACTCCAGGGTGTATCTAGTGTATGTGGGGGATGTCACCTTAGGAAATTCTATCCAAACCCTCTGCATAAGCACCTTGACTAGTTTATAGAGTTTGGGTTCCTTAATGGTCCTCGCATCTACAAACTTCGTCTCTTGGATAGGGTGTCCATAAGATGGTTCCTCCGCTCTTCGTGCTCTATGCAGAGTGTAGTCACCCCCAACAAAGGTACACTAGATTCTCCTCTATTTCTATGAGGAATGACTACTAATATAGCACACAAAAGGCATCAACAATATGAAAAAATTATAACAACTTTTTACCAAATACCCCAACTCAAAATAACTCTTCCACAATAGTCCAAACACCAACCTAACAACCCACAATCTCAAGAATTCTCAT
>JAUOBV010278693.1:0-11262 GCA_032360425.1 Rubia occidens
CAGTCATCTGCGGTGGCCAGCGGTAGCGCGTTCGCAATCTCTTCGAAAATCCGGCTCGCATCTTCAGTGAAACAGTATGGCATACACAGTTTTCGCTGGTCCTCGGTGACTCGCCATTGATCAGCAACGCGGTTAAAAGCGCCCCTGCACGAGTGGAAGTTCTTGTCGCCATGGCCCGCGACTTGCAGGGACCTGACTGCGTTGCTGATCGAATAGGAGACGTCTCTGAATCGGGGGGCCGGAGAAACGGGCTGCCTTGGTGGGTCGGCCGCCCTGCTCTGGATTGTGGCTGCGCTTGCGGGGGCGGCGCTGGAAACTGCTCTGGAAGCGGCTGGGTCGAGATTTCCGTAGGCCGTGGCATTTGCTGATGGGGGCGACGTCCAGCTCGGCCCGGCTCCCCCGGGCTCCTGAAAATGTAACTGGAGTTGCTGGTGCATGGCCGGCCTAGACTCTGCGTTGGCAGGCTGGGCAGGAGCTACGAGACCAGGCTGGGGGTGGCTGGTTCTCGTGGCACCTCCAACAGCGGGCCAAGAGTGGGAGGAGGTCTGCTCCGGAAACGGGGGGGCAGTCTGGGCGGGTGTTGCGGCCGCCGCGGCGCCGGGAAGAAGATTGCCATGTATTGTTGGCTGGCCGTGTGGCGTGGCCAGCCCTGCGTCCTGGATACCGGCGCCGTTCTTCAGCCCGTTTCCCTCGGGCTGGGGAAAATCCGCCGCGCGGCCGAGGACGTCATAGCGTGATCCGGGAGGAACTTGCGGGGGAAGTCCTCTGGCCGCGTCGGCGGCTGACGAGCCTTGACCCCTGGAGCCACGCCGGACTTCAGACCAATCATTGGGAGAAGGTGGGTCGGCGTGGCTTGCGGAGGCTTCGGCTCGGCGCTTGTCGCCCGTGTGTCGAGCATCGACGCGAACAGGTGGGGGGGGCTTGACTGGGAATCCTGGTCGAGGGCTTGTAGGATATGTCCTTGGATTTTTAGAAGAAGATCTCTCGGGGTTTTCCGTCCGTCCTCGCTCAGGTACGCTCCGCAGTTCGAAAGAGAGTGGACCATTTCTGTACGTAAATTGGCAGCATCCTGGATCCTGCATTGCAACACCTTGTTTTGGTCTTCCAGTCGGGCCAGCTGATCCTCCATATCACGGGCCTTGTTCTTGGCAGCTGCTAGCTGGGGCAAGGGTGGAAACTCCGAAAGATCCTCGATGCTCGGGAGCCGTGGGCTGGTGGCCCGATTGGCCGCACGATCCAGCCTACTGTTGGCCAGGCGTACCTCCTGCCTGGCCATGGCCGTCAGCTCACGTGACTGTTCCATCTCACTCTTAGCTTGGGCCAGATCCTCGAGAATGCCTTGGTGACTCGCGACGAGTTCTGCCTCCCTGGTACGATGGTCTTGGAGGCGGTCCTCGTATTCGATCCCGACCCGTTCGAGATGTTCGCGTCGCTTCTCGAAGTCCTTCTGGGCGTCTGTGACGTTGGTGTTGAGTCGGTTGATGACGAGCTGCTGGGCTTCCACAACCTTCTTGAGCTCCTTGTGCCTGGTATCGTTCTCCTGCGTGAGCTCCTCCATCTTGCTCGTTTGCTGCCGGTGATCCAGTCGCTCAGCGATCAGCTGGGCGCGCACCTTGGAGGCCTCGCGGACAGCCTTGTCCTCACTATCATGAGCGACATCAAGGTCGTTCGTGATCGTGGCAAGCTTCTGGTTGTAGTAAAGGACACGGCCGCTAAGATTCCGTATCTGCTCGTCCTTGAGCTTGACGATCTGGGACTGGTTCTTGTGGCTGCGAACGTACTGGAGGAGGCGTTCGCCGATCAGGGATGCGGGGAGCTCCACCCAATCTCCGATCATAGTGTCGGTAACCCGGAAGCAATTGCCTGTAGCGGCCTCTATCGTGAACTTGGATCCGGTGCGTTCTAGCATCGACTGCAACTGGGCCAGTTCGCCTCGAGATTGGCGGGCCGTGGACTGTACGGGGTCGATCGGCGACGCCGTGGAACGGAGAGACGGCGAAAAAGATGCACTTCCATCGAGTTGGTTGGGGGAATGGCCCGTGACTGTACTCTCTGGGTCACGGCGCCTTGCACCGGCTGGGTTGTCTCCTCTGGCCGATGGGCCACCCTCGACCTTGGGCCTGGTCCGACTACTCCCCACTCTCCCCTTGCTGGCTGCCGGGACGGGAGGCGGGACTGCTGGTTCCTGCTGTTGGTTGGTGCCGCTATTTCCCGGCGTGATCGCGGCGCCGACCGACGGCGGGAGGTCGTCCGCCCAATCGACTGGGGCAGGCGCGTGATAGGGCAAGGGGGAGTATGGCCCGACGACGCCGGGGGCGTCCTCGAACTGGTCCTGGCCGTCCTCTGAGCCTAGCGTTGGTCCTGGCGGGGCTGACGCGCCCGCCAAGACCGGCGCGGGCTCGCCTTGCACAGGGACGACTTCGACGGCGTCGTCGTGGACGAAGTCGTTCTCGTCGACGTAGTCGTCGTCGTCTTCGACATCGACCTCCTGGCCGGCGGCGGCGTCCTCGCCGTCGGAAGATTCCAACGGCGGAGGCTCGTCGTCGTCGCTGTCAGCGTCGGGGAGGGAGAACTAGGACGGTGGCTGCTCCGCGCCCTGAGGGCCGCCCGCAGCCATGACGGCGGCTGCTGCTTCCTGGGCGGCCTCAGTGGCCGCCGCCGTCGAGGCACCATTGGCGTCGGCAGCGTCGAAAGCAGCACTGGCGGCGGCCTCGGCGGTAGAGACATTGTGACGGGCGGAAGAGCGACGTGTGGTGACCATTTTTGAAGATGGGGAAGTGTTTTTCTGCTGGACGATGGGGGATGCTGGGGATTTTTTTTGCGTTGTGTGCGGGTTGATGGCTGAGTTGACGATGAGGGGAGTTGGGCAGTAGGGCGCTGCTCGCGCTTAAATAAGGGCGAGCTGGCGCACGCTCCTCCGCCTCAGAGGGTTGATCGGGTGTCGAACTCGGTCTCCGGGGTCGTAGGAGGCACATCCCTCTTCTTTGCTGAGAGTGATGTGCGCTTCTTGACCCCATGGGGCACTTCTCGATCCCCTGGGGCCCCCTTTTTGGCTTTGTTGTTTTGAGGAAAGTCTCAGGGACGCTCTGGATTGACGGATGGCGGAGAGCGAGGAGCGCTCTCCGTCATTGCATCCTCTTCTCGTGATCGCCTCTGAGCGGTCCTCGTTCGAAAGCGGCTGCATAGAAAGGCCTCTCTTTGAGGAAGATGGTGTAATTGGTCTACTGCCGGTCATAGTGGTGGCCGGCATTGGCGCTACTGGATTGAATCGTACTCCCAGCTTAATCAGAGTTGGGAGCCATTCAAGGCTTCCAGCTCAATTTGTCCGTCCTCCTTCCCCATTTTCAATGCTATGGTTGCGCGGGAAGCTCCAACATCGGTGGGCCCTGATCTGGATGAGGAAGGGCTCGGCCTTATTGGTAGTAAGCTATAAAGTCCTAGCGCATCAGCCGCTTTTATAGTTCTTGAAGCAGGTACTGATAGTGCCAAGGCTCATTTTTCGGTCTTCTATTGGTCATGGCCTCTTGATTGCGCTATTGCTTAAAGCTACTGGAAGCGAGGAGGAAATTGTGCACCCCTGCTGGCACAATTTCCTCCGTCGTCGCGCCCTCAACGTCGTTAGCCCCGACTTCCGCATGGTTTGTGTAATGTGGGAGATACGAGACCTACGTTCTATGTAGTTAAACGCTCCTTATCCGCAAATGCTGACGGCTAGATGAAAGATTTCGTTTGAACACCAATGCCTTCCGGAGCCGAATCAAAGATACGGCCCCTACTGTATGGTGCTTATCGTAAAGAGCCGTGACTGTACTCAATTTCGCAACTGCTCGGAAATATCCAGCGCGTTATGTTCGCCTTATTCTGTGGCCTTCCTGCGCTTTTGGTTGGCCCATGTTTTCCGCCTCCCTCTAAAATGGTCCGATTTTCGCCCCCACGTCGTAACTTCAGATCCGATCTGCCTGATTGGACTAGGGCTTCCCTGGCACTCAGCTGTCTCCTGGTCGGGGAGAATCGTACTGTACTCATGCTGTATACAACCGCCCATTTCCTCGTGTTTAGGCGACCGTTACAGCAGTGTACAGTGCGTACAGTCATCACGCTCCCCGTGCATGTCACGTGCTGCACTCCGCACTACCGCCGAGAATGCTGTTCGAGCTGAAGCATCTCTGGCGGAACTGCAAGTGCGGTAGTTCCTCTCCCCGCTATGTTTCACGAGAATGCCGGCGGCATTTTGCCTTCTTGGGAGTCGCTTGGTGTAGAAAAGCGACCCCCATGCCGCTGGCCCTCTCTTTGGCTGCTCAATATAATAATTATGGTAGGTTTCTGACCAAACAAAATTAGAATATTCTTCTTAAGCTCCTGCTAGCGTCTTAAAACTCCTCCTGCTTCCTGCTTGTTGGCTCTCTCACTCTCCAATCCTGACCCCCTCTCTGGGGGCCGAATTTTTTCGGTCTTGGTGCGACATAAACTACTCTTTTTGTTTCTAAGGGTACTGGCTATCTGAGCCTGAATGGTGTCCTTATGCCTGTAGCTCTCTGTCGTCTTAGTCCTGCGCTGTCCGCCAGGAAGTCTCTATGTATCATGCCGGCTTCCCTGCCTTCTCCATGATCATAGAACTGCTGGACTTCCTGACTCGGATTGCTTGAGATCAGAGGAGTGTGTAGCTATCCTCAGATGATCTTAGAGTTAGACATATAAAATAACTCGGCAGGTCAATTGTTACTGCCTATTTCTTATATCTGTCCAGATCCAATCTTCGTATTCACTGCTTCTCCTTAGTATTCTGCTATCCTTAATACATTGCTTCCGCCTATACTTCCTCAGGCTCCTTAGCCACTGGTATTGGTTCGGCTCTGCCTGCTTTGAAGTAAATATTACAACTCCGTACGTTGCCACCCAGGTTTTTTAACTTTAGTTGCGAAATTAAAGAAAAATAACCATAGGCGCATCTACCGCTTTGGAGAGGAAAAAAAGCGTGGGCGTGCTTATAGCTCCTTCGGTGGGGCCGGTCGCCCTCCAGCTGGTCCCTCGGCCTCCTGTCTGCATTCTCGCAACAGAGGTTACTTGTGAAGGCTTACTTTATACCGCTTCTCCGTAACTTGTATCGCCCTAGGTTCGTACCATTGCCTTCCTGAGTCGTCTTCACTTGTTCTTCCGTCAAGTGATCTCGATGTCAGTGCTGCCAACAGGCTCTGGGCAATGGTGGCCTACTCAAATTATGAGATATCTCTTCTCATCTTAAGATCTCCCAGAGAGATCCCGATAGCTTAGTCTAACTAAAATAAAATAAACTTATATCTTATCCTAGCTTCTCCGTATGCTACGTCCCTCTGGTATTCCTGATAGTTGAGCGCCCGACTTCTGACCGCCGAGGCTTCAAGCACCGAGCCGACATGGCTGCGATGCTTAGCTGTTTCGGAAGACTCCCTAGCTTCATTCTCCCCGTTTCTTGTAGAGAGTTAGGCGTCAGCCTTCCTATCTTCTATAACACGTAGGTTCTCCCTCTTATCGGTTTCCTTCGTGAGATTTGCTTCCTTAGGTAGTTTAAACTTATCTCGAACTCACGGCTTCGCGTGTAGTCTCACACACCCTTTTTCTCGGGGGTTCAAGTACCTACTACGCTAGTCTAGTTTTCGTAAAGATCTTCTTTTGCTCCTTCTGCTGGCTCTTCTGGTACAGCTTGTCTAACTACGCTAGGATGTTTTTCTGTTCAACCTAGCGTTGCTATCTCGTACTACACTGATACTCCTTGAGTCTGCATCTTTCTCCCTTCTTGAGCAGGATCTTGTTATAACTTACAGACCTAGCCTATGTAATATTAATATTATGTCGGGGATATCCTATAGGTCGACGATAGAGCCCGCCTCGCCTATCGCACCCCTGCTACGGCCCGGCTAGATGGGTTAGTTAGTCCCATCTAACCTTTCAGCTGCCTTCGCCTCGGCAGCTCTAGGCCAATAGCTCCGGGTTAACCTCCATGGCGAAATAAACTCAAAGTAAACAAAGTGAGCGAAAGCTCTTTTATCGCTGCCTCACTCAACCAGATAAGCTGGTTAGCTTGGCTATATATACTAAAACTGTGGCTGCACGTTTGCCCTAGAACTTCTATACTACGGGTTTTCTACTCTAGTTTTGAGGGCCTACTCTAAGTCTGCCTTACTACCGTCACCACCCCCTTTAAGATCACCACAAATCCTCAAATTTGCTTCATTTGGCGATCTACTCCAGGTCGAACGGGTGCCCATTTGAGGGCCGCTTGTGATCTCCACAATCGCCCCCAAAGGAGCTGATCTGATTCCTCCAGCACCCCCAGCGCCGCACTAAATGCTGGCGGAGATCACCAAGTCGACGTTTGCTTGAGCTTGCTGCTTGTAGAAGAATGCAACTTAGTTTTGTATGCAAAACTGAAGTAACTTAAGCCATTATGTACCTGGGGTCGATCCTCCTCTCGCTGCCTCTCGAGACACATCGAGAATCAACCTTCGCAAGACCAACATTATGAGAAAAATGCAAGCTTTTCTGTAATTTTAGGGCAGAAGTGTTCACGTGAACGGTTGGCGGCAAAAGTTACTAGAAAACATGCATAATTTTCATAACACTTGAGTGGTTTAGAGCCACTCACCCGAATCCCTGTTTTCAGCCAGAGTACCGTTCAAGAGCGCCGCTATGGAAACCTTAGTGGAACTCTTCTAGTGTACGTAGATGTATTCTTTTAGGGATCTCCCGACATAACCCCCACATCGTAGTACACCCTAGAGCTAGATCAAGGACAACTGGCCTCTCATCGGGCCTAATCCATGGCCTGCCGGCCCTTCTTTTTCATGTCATAGGCCGCTATCACTACCTCCGGCACCTCGGCCTCCTTGATCCACATAAAGCCATTTCGGCCAACAGACCGTAACTTGAACTCCCGATCTTGACCGCTAACTCAGATTTTCTCGCCACCCTGGCCCGTAAAACTTAGCTATTAGTCTTACTAAGATTATTTGTTGCTTAGAGTTGCGCCATGTGCCCATAGTCCCTTGTAACAACAGTGGTTGTGTTTCATAGGTACAGTTGACCCCATCTTAAATCGCGTCAAAAAACTTGATATATATATAGCCAGCACTTAAAGTTCTTGGATCCCTTGAGTCTTCTGGCATATATGTTTTAGACATATGGGCTGCCCATTTCCCAACTTTTGTCAACTCGATCTCCCAGCTTTCATAGAGAAGGGCATGATCCGATCTGGATATAGAAGTCTATTCCCGGATCAAAATCGGCTTTTTCAGTGGACAACTCCTCAGCAGGCTTCCTATTCACCTCCAGTTCTGCCGCAAGTTGGAACTAGATCCTCCAATACCCTTGCTTAAAGAAAATGTCGTCGCCTTTGCGCAACTCAGCTCCCTCCTTAACTTACTTGGAGGATCGTACTTCTATGAAACAGGATCAAAACGAGCCTTTTCAGCGCACAAATCTCTAGCGGCTCTCATAGATCTCCGCAGCTGATAAATCCTTTTCGCTGGATATATTGAGCCTTTCCCTACAAGCTGCCAGAAATTCACGACTCCGAGCGCTTGCCTTCCTCCATGGCGCGAGCAGATCTCCCTTAGATTCAATCGTACCGACCTGAGTCAAAATACGTCACTCCTGTAAACAATCATGTAGCTCTTTCCCAGGCTTTCCGCCGCTGTTGATCCTCCTTGGTTTAGCTAGAAGATATCTTACGGCACATTCAGGGGAAATATTGTCGCGCGTAGAGCTTTTGTTTTTCTCTAAAACGCGAGTGCGCGATCAATAATCCGCTTCTTAATCGAGGACGAGACAGGCCGTCAGGACCTCCAAAAATGGCTGATTTTCCTCATTCTAACTACGTCTGTCCTTGCTGCTCAAGAAAATTCACTCCCGAGCAGCTACAAACTTCCATGGCCGGAGCTCTTAAGATCCTTGATCCAATCCTCAATTTTCTAAGCGAGTTTGATCGAAGAAATGAACATCATGTTCACGATGATCGTGTCTGCAGACCGATCTGTACGCAAGCGTTTCAGAAAGTCTCGTGATAGCCCAAATTTCTGACATCACCAGCAGATATAATCTCACTCGGATCTGGGGCTGACAGCTCAGGTACTGTACTGATCGGGCGGCACACTGTCATGGGGACTCTCTGGTGGAACTCTAGTGGAACTCTTTTGAGTGTACGCAGAAGCAAAATAGGAAATCTGCGACATAACCCCCACTTCGAAGTACACGAGAAGAGTACATAGACCAGCTTGATGAGTGGCTTGCGATCGAGTTGCGAGCCTGTTACACCGTTGGATGTCAGGCTTAATTCTGCTTGAACTTTTTTCATGGCTTCGACCCCCAATCTGCTTTTTAAATATCTCTCGCCACTTTTAAGCAGCGTGCACATAGTACAGTGCGTGAAACAAAACTGCATTTTTCTGAGTATTGAGCTGTAGCCAGGCGCGTATTTCCCGATAAAGAACATACTGAAGCCCCTTAAGCCTGCGTGAGAGGAATCTTATGGACCCAAAGTCGTCTGTCTCTTGCTTTTGGAGTAGAATTGCGCCATATTCCATTCCGGACGCGTTGTGACAAGTTGCTTCTCCTAGAGCTCGCATGCTGAATACCCGTCCGCGATCAAGCCGACCCCCAATTTTTTCGCAGTATTAAGTGAGGAGGGCTCTTAGATCAGATCGCGATCGATGAGCGCGCTCACCGGCGCTCTGGATCGCGGGGATCTCCATTGCGTTGATCGGAATAGAGCAGGGTCCAGATCTGCCGTTTCAGGAAATATTTTGTACGGACGGACCAGCGATATTGCGAATTTCGAAAAGATCTTCTCCTTGTTTCAAAATTTGCATAGAAAACTGCTGTGTCTGTCCGTCCTTGTAGCTTTTTTGCAACTGCTGTGGTTCTTGTAGGGTTCTAAGGCTAACCTTACTGCGATCAAAGTTATTTTTCCCAGTGTGAGATCTGGTGCCTTCAATCTCGTTAGGGTGGAGGGTCCTCGTAGAATGAAACGGGCAAGCCGATCTGCTACCGCTAGAGCTATAGCTCATCGAGCGAGCGGTCGTCTGCAATCACTGGCGATAGCGCACGCCTGTAACTGCCTTGGCTGAACTTATTGTAAAATTGTTTTGACTTTCAAAGAGTATAGCGCTACAGGAGCTACTGTAACTAGCATGCTTGTAGCTCAGTCCCGGGTCAAAATGCAGCTTTCGTACTCTTGCGGGCGTGAGCGCTAGCTTGGGTCAGTCCCGGGTCAAAATGAATCTTTCGTATTCTTGTGGTGGTGAGCGCTACTGTAGCTTGGGTCAGTCCCGGGTAAAAATGAATCTTTCGTACTCTTGTGGTGGGGAGGGAGGGGATGGTGGGACGAGGAGCCGAGCGTCTTGTCATCTCTTAGGTTTTGTCTTGATCCGGCTGGTTGTGTCTTAGCGAACCATTGTGCCCACGGCGGCTCGGCTTGTTGGCTGGCCGAGGGTCGGGGGTTCTTTTGACGGCGGATTGGGATAAAACTAAAAGGGTTGGGACGATTGACTTCAATTATCAAACGCTAGCTTGATGTTACCGAGGTAGAGTTCGCATATACCTCTTATGCAGGCTGCCACTTGCTCTAGCAAAGACTACATTTTTTGCATTATTCCGGGCAAGAGCGCTAGCATGTTTGATGTTATGTCCCGGGTCAAAATGCATCTTTCGTGCCCTTGCTGGCTTGAGTGCTAGAGCTTGCTTGATGTTGAGTCCCGTGTCAAAATGCATCTTTTGTACTCTTCCTGGCGTTGAGCAATACATCGCTAGAGATTGGGTCCCCGGTCAAAATGAACCTTTCAATCTCTTGCGGGGCGTTAGCGCTAGCTTGCTTGAGGTTGAGTCCCGGATCGAAATGCATCTTTCAATCTCATGCGGGGCGTTAGCGCTAGCTTGCTTGAGGTTGAGTCCCGTATCGAAATGCATCTTTCAATCTCATGCGGGGCGTTAGCGCTAGCTTGCTTGAGGTTGAGTTTCGGATCAAAATGCATCTTTCGCATTCTTGCGGTCGTGCTGTCTGAGCTGAATATTGGACTGTCAGGGAGAAACCCCACTGGCGGTATGATGAAAATATCGGGCGGCACAAACACGCCTCCTGATTGGTTCAAAATGCACTGATCGACCGGTGTTTGAGCGTAGAGACCTCTGCCTGCAGATTTGCTCCGTTTTTTAGTCTGGATGAGGTTTTCCGACTGTACGGCTAAATGCCCCCTAATTCTGCATCTGCTCCAAGCACCACACACACCGTCTCCCTGCCCGGCTTCCTGGCCTCAACTCGGCTTCATCCTGCCGGCGCCGGACGTCGCCGCTCCGACGATCTCTTCTACCTCCTTCACCCCTCTGCCGCCTTGAGCACCCGGCTGGGCCCGCTCCGCGGCCTGCAATCCCGACACCTCCCTCATCGTCCTCGCCTCTCTGCTTCTCACTCTCTCCACCACACTCAACTCCTCCTTCACCTTCAGCGAATCTGCGCCTCCCCCCATCGCGTCCGCCTCATCTTCTCTCTGGCGGCTTGACGCCCCGCCGCCGACCCCCGCGTCCTCTACCGAGATTGCTGGCGGGCCGGCTAGCTGGCTGCGCCATCTTCCTCCTCAAGCGCGCGACGGCCTGGGACTACCCCGCCGTCGGCGTCGTTTTTCTGGTTAAGAGAGCTACTGGTCTGGGGCTGCTGGGCTGGGACGCCGTACGTAGGGCATGAGGGTTGTCGGAGGGGAGTAACGGCGAGTAGTGACTGGTACTTTTTTGATGTAAAGATGGAGGAGAGCGAAGTTTGTTTGTGAGTGTGGATGGCTGTGTGCGTATTAGGTAGTGCCGATAAGCGATGGCTCAGAGAGCTTATGTGACTCTGAATCAGCTCTCTGATGCTGAGCGTAGCGTACGTGCTTCATGTTTCTGGAGGGCGAGACTTATTGCTACTAGGGCCTAGTAGGTCTGGCTCGGACTTGCCTTTTTTGGACGTAGTGGCAGGTAGGTTGTATGCAATTTTTGTGAGAGTCGGATGGTAGTTTCTTGCTTTTCTTAGGTAGGCTTCTCTCGGCTCGGAGATCTTCGAATACCCTCTAGAATGGCTTGAATGACTACTAGAGGCGAGTGAGGTTTTTGTGCCCTCTAGTCCCCTTTGAAGTTGTGATCGCCCTCGAGGTAGTGGCTGCTCGAGGACGATCTCAATTCGTTGATTTCTATTGAAAAAAACCAGCTCATGGCCTTTTCTATGGTCCTTAGGCCGGCTTGGATTTCTGCTGAGGATAT
>JAUOBV010278800.1:0-11261 GCA_032360425.1 Rubia occidens
GCCTGAGCTCCTGGTTCCGCCACTGACTCCACTTACTACCAATTGATTTCAAAATGGAAGTCCAAGATAACTTAAAATTTTACAGCTTTCATATTGCCCGTGCTCATACAGCCTGCAGATAGCCCTAATCTGAAACTGAAGCCATCGTTAAAGGTCTCCAAGGAGGGGGCAGAATCGGGAAAATAGTCATCGTGGGAGTTCCTGATGAATCAAGCTCTCCACATCGGGTGAAAATGCATAAAGTAATCAAATTGTAATCATGTGAATAAGAGTCGTGGATCGAGTCTGAAATGTCAAATACGTGATGCAAATGCCCCCAAAATCTCTATTATCATCTTTACTACGTAGTTTATATGTGTATGTGTGTGTTCGTTGTTTTTAGTTTAACTATATAAAACACACACTTGGTGACGCTTGTGTGTGGATTACGTAAACCCATCCTCCCATCAATATAGCAAAACAATCAATGAGTCCGATTACATCTTCTGAATTTGTAGGCAATTGAGACCGTACTACCTCAATTTGCGTCTACATTATTTCAACACATAATATAATTTTGATATACACGAGAACCTGATGATTAAAGAAAACTACCGCAGTAACACCCCATACAGAATAATAACATGGTTTGAAATTTTAGGAGATCCTTTTGCGGTGCTCTCCCATGCCCCAAACAATCGGTGCTCGTTTTTCAAATTTAAAATTCTTCCAAGATTAATCATGCCCAATCACCGCCTGTCCAACCACATGCCCCAGAAAATTGAATTCAATTAAGATCATTTATGTGCACCACATAACATGCTTTAGTCGATGCATTTAACACATTTATTATCATCTTTTGTTTGGTTGATTGTTAGTTTTAGTTAGATTTGCACGATAAAGGGTTTAGATGACCATTATTGGTTTTCTTGTCTATATACCAAGTTTTGTAAACTTAATTAGAACTAATGGATACTTTATTTTCACAGGTGTCTAGATCTTCTTGTTTGATTTCATCAATAGGTGGCTCGTAAGTACTTCTTTTTATTATCTTTATAGAAGGCCACGAATTTTAAGTAGTGGTAGTAGATTTGAAGGTCACCCGAGAGGGTGGCAGTAGATTTGATGGCCAAGAACCTTAATTTGTGGTAGTAGATGGAATTGGGACCAAGAAAGGCCGATTCGGAGTTCATCGACTACTATAACTCTCAAATCGGACCAACAGTTCATCTGTAGCAGAGCAAAGAAGTTTGACAACCGAACCAGTGTCGGCCGGCACGGACCGCACGAGCTTAGCATGAGGCCGAAGCTAGCAAGGCCTGTACCACCTGGAACGGTCATGTCATGGAGCCTTGGTACGTCCCGTACCAACCAACATGGGCCGTGTCAACTTCAAGCACGATGGGTCCCCGTTTCAGCGTGTCGTGCACTGCAAGTCATTTTTTTCACTCAGAAATTGGCTAAGTATGGGGAGCAGGACGTTCCGTTTTACACGGCCCACTCAGATTCAAGTCACTAATGTTGAAACTAGCCCACGGGGTGTGAAGAATAATGCGGGGCGCACCTAGGTACTGAGCAGAAGGAGGATCCAACTGATAGGGCGTGCCTAATGACATGGGACGCAGATCAGAAGGAGCAAAATGGAGAGCCAGCTGACGGCCCGCGTCTGGTGACATAGGACGCGCCGGCATGAGGGACACTGCTCATGCCAAAGCCAGCAGGTCGCGCCACCACAAACGGAATGGCCCGTGCCAAAGCCAGCAGGCCAAGCCAGCACGAGCGTGGCTCGTCTGGCACTGACCGTGGCAAGAGGCACCCCTCGCGTAAACTGTGGCTGCTGGAGGTTTTGGCCACTTTTGGGGCTATTTTTAGGCCCAATTCACTACTATTATGTATATAGACCAAGGTCAATTAGGTTTAAGTTTAATTTCATTTCATTTTTAGATCTCAAGAGTAGCCTAGAGAGAGAAAACGTTTTCCTTTCTCTCTAGATTTCTTTCTTTTCATCTTTTATTTTTATTTTTTCCCAAATGGCATTGAATCCAACAAAATATTTGGATTCAATGTCTAGGTAATAGTTTATTAAACTTTGGGATTATATATTTATTATTTCAATGTTCATTTTGTGAGATTTGTAGATTTACCTATTTCTATGTGTTTTGTGATCATTATGTTGGCTTTTTATTAATATTCTTGTGAATTGCATGATTGGGACACTTTCTTGTCACACAAATAAGTCTATTTTCATATTGGTGCACTATTACTACCTCACGGTTAAGGAAACCTAGATGCTCTTGGGGTGACGATAGTCCAAAACTGGGTGTGCATGAAGGTTACCGTTTTTAATCGTCACGATCGATAATGCTTTAGTTATCCAACCAAAGAGATTCGAAGGGTTACGGGTAGAGATAGATTGGGTAGAAAAACTAGGAATCACCTCGTAAATCCTGGAGTCATTTATAAGAAGGCTACTTCCTTTACCTTTGTAGGCCTAGGGTAGTTTCATTCGTGATGTTCTGCCTGGAACTTAATCGTACGTGACAGAATCGAATCTGTGCAATGAGCCATAGCCGTTGTTGCACTCTCCTTGTTGCGGATGCGAGGCTGATGGAAGAGTCTATAAGTGCACCTCTATGTGAGAGCTAGGGGGAAGTTTTGACCATTATCCGCGCCACACTAGAATAGGGTTTACAATAGGGTTTAGTTCTTGTATTTGATGAAATCTATGATCGAAATGAAATTAACCATGTTACGCAAAAATTCTCCGAGAGCTAGTTTATATATTTTATTATCGTGTTTGCATGTTAGTAGTTGATCCAATGGTTATTTTACCAACACTCGTTATTCCCGCGTATCTAGTTTCTAGATTCCTAACATCTCTGTTGACTACTCCAGTACTTGTCACTATCTACCATTATTGGTAGCATATAGTAGAAACGGGAGAAACTTATAAATTTTATCTTTTACCCGTAAAACACAGACAGCCTCCTCTTGTGTATTTAACGATACACTGGGAAGGGGCGGGTCAATCATGTATTGTGAAAAATGTTTTTTTAATAAATAAAAAATTTGTGAGTGAATTGGAAAACACTTACCCATGTTATCAAATTTTTTTATTTAAGCACCTAATTAATATTTTTAACCTAAAACGGCTACCTATGTTTTCATAAACGCATATTTGAGTTGTTTCTTTAATTGTTGACTGCTAGAGACTAGCAAGTCACTTTTTTAAAAGTGCATTTCCCTTCAAAATTTTATTATACATTTACTATTTGATATCTAATTGTTTTTAAAAAAAAACTTTTTCATACTCTTTTTTACAAAAATGGCAACAAAGTCTCTTTGAAATTGTCAAAAGTATGTTTCTTTCCCAATGCCAGTATTGCCAATAATAACCATACACTACTACAGGGACCCTGCTATGGCACTGCTAATCCGGTACATAGGCACCGATTATTCGGCCCCCGAACTACCAGTGTCTAAATATGGGATGCTGAAACGTACTTACAAATGCACCAGTATGCAAAGCTGGTGCTGGAAATACATACTCAGTACCGGTTATTAATACTAGTGTCAAATTTAATGTAGTGATGCTTGTCCCCTATAATCAACACCAGTAAAATTCTACCGCTGCTTAAATAACCTATCACCGTACTAGTGATAATAGATGAATATCAGTACCGATAATAACTTAATAATGACCAGCTCTAGTAGTGATCCTTGTCGGCACTGATTGTAAAATAATGTCCAGTGCCATTATATTTTGAGCACCGGTTTAAACCAAGCACCGGTATGAAAAAGAATTGTTTATGCTTTTGCTTAGAAGGATCTTAATTTTCTGGCACCAAATTATTTTTAGCACCAGTAAAATATTCATTGCGGTGCTAATTTTTCCAACAACAGTTCTTAAATTCACAAACTGATGCTAGTTTTACATTGCATTTGCAATGCTCTATTTTAATTTTTCCTTGCACATCCGGGATGAAAACCTGGAGAAATATCACTGAAGAAACTCAGAACAGCTAAATTACTCTAAATCTAATTACACAGAATAAAATATAGTCTGAAGGAAAACAAGATTATTTCTAAGCAACATGAAATGATTAATCTAACACTAAAAAAGTCTTAAAAAATCATCCATGAACCTTGAAATTCATAAAACAACTAAATTTGTATGAAATCATTTTTTTATCCTCCATTTTACAGCAGAAGGTCCATAGAAATATTGCATTCTTTCGAATATACGTCAACCCAAGTCTGGCAGCATCTGTCAGCTACAACTGCTATCTCTTGTCCATTGTATGCTCCTTTTCCAAGGTAAATATATGTTTTGTACAAAACATCCCGATCATTAATTACGTGAAAGTGTTAAATAGGTAGGAAGAACAAATGTTTAATTTTTAATATGTCTACTAGCCTCTAGAATATTTTAGAGGTAGTCTTGAGCACACGTTCTTCCATGAATAGGAGGACGTATTACCCGCATTCCCAATCATTCATCGGACGCCGATACTGAAAATTAAAAAATTGAGATAAGTGTACTTGTATTAAATAATATTTGGAATAAAGAGACTCTTGGATTGAATGACTTACATCAATAATCAGCCCATTGGATACTCATCACCAGTAAAGTAATAGATGATTGCAACAATAAAAACAACATAAATAGAAAAAAAAATGACATAGTACACCTGCCAATAAGGCTATCACTTTAAGTTTATCATATGTACGGTGGTAAATAATCAAAACATAAACACAGGAAGAATCAAACTATGTAAAAGAATGTATATTGGTTAAGGTATAACTAAAAAAAATAGCATATCAATCATGTACATTAATATAGAGATCACCCTTCATTGAGACACCCTCTTTATCAAAAAGATATGTTCGTTCCGTTTGCAACTTACTTGAATATTAATGCTTAAGTCAATTTATCAAAACATAACTTGCTATATTTTCAATAAAAGTTATTACATGACTTATATGATGCTTACTTTTCACTATGACTAGCTTATGTAGGTCAAAAAATGGGGCCAGTTGTTTTGGGAGGTGAACCAATAGACCACTCGTTTGCATGATCTTTTTCAAGGGAAAGTGTTTCTGTGCCTGTTTGAATATATTATGACCAGAATTTGTGAGTCTAGACCTTGCACGAACCCACATAAAAATTAAGGGGATCAACAATTAATTTGTGTTATAAGTAGTATACAACTTACTTTCAGATGACCACATTATTAAATTTGTTCCTGTCAAAGAAAATGGTAACAAGGTTTTGCATGAATGGATCTTGTGTGTGGTCAACGGTGTGCAGGGGGCAATATTTGGTATATGTTAATTTAAGAAGTACACTAAATTAATTCTTGCGAGTGTTCGTATTATGTCGTTTGTGCACGTGAGATATACTGTAACCAACACTTGCATGGTAGGGTAAATTAACCAGTCGTCTACACAGGGTTCAGAGCGATGTGGGGTGAGAAACGAGTTACTCCAGATGACTAAGAGAAGAAAACCTTGGTGGGATTGCCATTTCTTTTCATTTAAATGCGAATGCAACTTATTTAGGAGTTTTGTATGCTTGATATATAAGTTCTAGAAAGCTTGTCATTATCGTCAAGGTACTGTGTTTGAGGAGAGTCAGTTTTAACATATAATCTTGTTTGAACTTTTTCTATGGGGGTGTTTTTGGGTATGTTTGAATATATTATGCCTAGAAATTGCACAAGCTCACATAACGAGTAAGGAGATCAACATTTTGTATTCTAAGCAGTATACAACTTACTATTAAATTACCACATTATGAAATTTATTCATGTTGACAAAAATTACAGCAAGGAATTTGCAAGTTTGGATCTT
This sequence comes from Rubia occidens, assembly GCA_032360425.1. Taxonomy (NCBI): domain Eukaryota; kingdom Viridiplantae; phylum Streptophyta; class Magnoliopsida; order Gentianales; family Rubiaceae; genus Rubia; species Rubia occidens. The sequence continues at coordinate 5,833 of JAUOBV010278800.1, forward strand.
GTGTGTGGACACCGACGTGAGGTATCTCTCAGTCTAAAAATTCATACTTACCTACACAAAGAAACAAGAAGAGGGAATGAATTGTAATTTTTTCTATATCATTTATTTTAACATTTTGTTGGATTTTTAAATTTTCGTATGTCAAAAATAAATTTCAAAATATTTAAAATTGATTAATGGTATTGTAAAATAAAAAAAATATTATACTCCCTCTGTCCCACCTTAATCTGCTCTTGTACTATTGTTTAGTCAAAATTGACTAATTTAAACTATAAAATTCTATTGATATATAAGTAAGAATATTATCAAGTGGCATAGTGTTAGATTTGTCTTAATGTGTATTTTCATAATATTAATTTTTTATAATTTTTAATTGTACATAGTTAAAGATATTAATGGTCAAAAAAAATTCGAGTCAACTATCAAAAGTCAAAGTGTGCAGTTTAAGTTGGAATAGAGGGAGTATATGTGCTCAAAATTCTATAATGGTATTTATCTTACAAAATTATCACACAGAGACAAACAAACACACACACACACATTATGCATGCCTTCTGCTTGCGACCTACTTGAACATTAATGCTTAAGTCAATTTCTTAAAATTCAACATTTTATATTTCAAAAAAATATTACATGGATTAGATGATGTTTACTTCTCACTGTGACTAGAATATGTAGGTCGTACGGGGGGAGCTATTTTGTGAGTTGAACCAATAAACCACTCCTTTGCATGATCTTGTTCAATAGAGAGCGTTTATGTGCCTATTTTTATATATTATGACCAGAATTTGCACGTGTAGATCTTGAACGAACCCACATGACAATTAAAGTGATCAACAATTAATTTGTGTTCAAAGTAGTATACAACTTATTTTTAGATGACCATGTTATTAAATTTGTTCATGTTGAACAGCATGTTACAAGGACTTTGCATATAATAATTCCCACCCGCTACCCCCACCAACACCACAAAATTGAATAGAAATAAACCTTGATTTGAAAAAACTTGATCTAAATTTGAAGAGGGGTCAATCTAATCATGTCCACAGACTTTGATTTTAGTGAATAAAAATTATATGACAAAGCCATAGATGACTACAATAATATATTGATTAGCCTATTAGATACTCGTCACCACCAAAGAAATAGATGATTGCAACAATAAAAACAACATAAACAGATCAAACATTTCATAGTACATCTACCAATAAGGCTATCACTTTAACTATATCATATGTACGGTGATAAATAATCAAAATATTAAAAAATATTTTGTCCCCATCTTATATCGCAATACCATTTTTTGGATCCAGAGGCCAACACCACGTATAGTCAGTTCCCAACAAATACAAAATGATTTGTTTGGTCCCCAAAGATGGTTTTCACGTAGACAAAAATTATTTTTCGATACACGCAGGGGTATTTTTGTAATTTTACCATTTACCCTTATTTTACCATTAATGTTTTTCCTTTATTTTCCCCGTCAACACCTCCCTTGCCTTCTATTTCTTGCACCAACAACTCCCGCGCAGACACCTCTCCGTCGAGTTCCAAATCAAGTGGCAGAATCTAAGCACCGGTAGAATCTGAGCTCTAAATCGAGCGGCTGAAGACGACGTTGTGCACCTTGTAAACCCTATCTCTCCATCGGAGCACCGGAATTCTCAAACCGTCCAATATTTTCTTCTCGTTGTGGTTTAATACGAGCAAAAAGTCTGTGACATCATCGTGGTTTCAATCATCTTCACCGAGGAAGGAGAAGCTCTGGTTTGCACGCTAGATTTTCAAGTCGTCAAAGCCTGTGAAGGAGGTCTCGTTGCAGAGGTGAATTATAAAGAGGCACGCATAAACCGCACGCATCGTCCCCAAAGTGTCGCACATGAATCACACGAGCTTGATGTCGCGACTGCATCTCTAGTTCTCTGCATTCGTAGAGGAGGTGATGACATCTCAAATATACTGCGTCGTCTCTGGTTCCCAACATCACAGAGGAGGTGATGACATCTCAGATCTACAGTGTCGTCTCTGGTTCTTTTTTCATTTTTTGCCTACGAACTGAACATTATCGCCTACGCACAAAAGTTTATCTCTGGTTCATTTTGAAACCCAACATCATTGCCCTTGAACTGAACATACTCACTGCCTGGAAAATGGCTGACTTCGCTAACACCGACCACGACTTCACCCACCACCCCAACTCCACCACCATCTCGACACCCAGCCACCCACCATCACGGCGAAGAAGCAAAGAAGAAGAAGATAGTCATTTTAAATTATTTTTATTTTTATTTTTCTTAGGGGGTAAAAGTGTTTTTTCACATAATCCTAGCTAAGCCTTACCTGAAAACCACCCGGAATATGGTTTTGGGGACCAAACAAATTATTTTATATTTGTTGGGGGCTGAATATACGCGGTATTGGTCTCGGGGACCAAAAGATGGTATTACGATATATGTTGGAGACCAAAAAAATAATTTAATCAAAACATAAACATAAACATAAACATAGGAAGAATCAAACGATGTAAAATAATGCATATTGATTAACATAAAACAAGAGTGAAAACAACATATCAACCATGTACATCAATAGAGAGATCACCCGTCATTGAGACATCCTCTTTATAAAAGAAATGTGTGTGTTCTTCGTGCGACTTACTGGAACATTAATGCTTAAGTCAATTTCTTAAAATTTAAAATGCTATATATTTCAAAAAAAATCACATGGCTTAGATGATGTTAACTTTTCACTGTGACTAGCATATGTAGGTCGTACAAGAGGGCTAGTAGTTTTGCGAGGTGAACCAATAGACAACTCGTTTCCACAATCTTTTTCAATGGAGAATGTTTATATGATTGTTTGAATATATTATGACCCAAATTTTCATGCCTGGATCTTAAACGAACCCACATGAAAATTAAGGGAATCAACGATAAATTTGTGCTCTAAGTAGTATACAAATTACTTTTAGATGACCACATTATTAAATTTGTGATCATTGAAGAAAATGGTAACAAGGACTTTGCATGAATGGATCTTTTGTGCATTCACCGGCGTGCAATGATCAATATTTAGTACTCCCTCTGTCCCAGTTCAAACTACACACTTACTATTTGGCACTATTCTCTTTCAAACTTTGACTGCATATATAAGTATATATAAGCAATAATATTATCGTGTATGATATTGTTGGATTCGTCAAAACAAGTAGTTTCTCAAAAGTAACTTTTTTGCCGTTATTATACGTAGTTAAACATATTAACAGTTATACAATTTTCTTGATGAGCCTGAAAAAGATTTTGTGTAATTTGAACTGGGACATAGGGAGTATATGTTTATTTAATAAGTACAATAAATTCCTGCACATGTTCGTATTACAACATTTCTGCACGTGGGTGATATTGTAACTAACACTCGCACGATAGGGTAAAGCCAACAGCCATCAGGCAAGTGAGGATTTTCAATTCTAAAATAGCCTTGATGACATAATTTTGTGTATTAGTTTAAATGAAAAAATAATAATGCTGTATAGTACGACAATCTGCTATCTTTGTCAGTGAGCGGTGAGTAAAATGTATATTTTTCATTGAAGAGGTAAGGAAAATAACTAAGAAGATGAACTGGATCCATGTTCGAAGACGAGCAAGAAGGAATGGAAATATAAGGTGGCTGCTAAAGAAGGGAAATCCCTTCTGCGGCAATCACCTGCCTAAACAGAGGAAGACCGTCACCGCCTCCACCTCCACCATCGTCGCAAACAGTTCAGAGTAGTAAGTTTCTTCCCAGAGATCATTTTTATCATTGTTCAAAGCCTTCAAGTGCAACTACCACACAGGGTTCAGGGCGATGTGGGGCAAGAAACGAGGTACTCCTGATGACTAAGAGAAGAAGACATGGGTGCAATTGGCATTTCTTTCCCTTTTTGTTTAGGAGTTTTGTAAAATTAATTTTTTATTTTTGGTAAACTTTTCATTATCTTCAATTTGAGGAGGGTAAAAGTTAACATATAATCTTGTTTGAACTTTTACAATGAGAATGTTTTTGTTCTGTTTGAATATATTATGCCCAGAACTTGTACGTTAAGATCTTCCACGAGCCCACATAACAAGTAAGCACATCAACATTTATTTTAATTGTGTTCTAAGCAGTAAACAACTTACTATTAAATTACCAGATTATGAAGTTTATTCATGGTGACAATAATTGCAACAAGGACTTTGCATGTTTAACTCTTGTGTACGAACACCGACCTGAGGTATCTCCCTGTCTAAAAATTCATACTTAACCACACAAAGAAACAATAAGAGGGAACTTGAATTGGAATTTTTTTTCTACATTATTCATTTTACCATTTTGTTGGATTTTTTATAATTATTAATTCATATGTCCAACATAAATTTCAAAATATTTAAAATTTAATAATGGTATTGTAAAATGCAAAAATATTGTATATGTTTTCAAAATTGTATAATGGTATGTATATCACAAAATTATCCTATATATGTATAATGTATATAGTTAAATATGTGTGCGTTCTGCGTGCGACTTACCTGAACATTAATGCTTAAGTCAATTTCTCAAAACTTAACTTGTTATATTTTAAAAAACATTATTACATGGCTTAGATAATCCTTATTTTTCACTGTGACAAGCATGTGTAGGTCATAAAATGGGGCCAGTTGTTCTGTGACGTGAACCAATAGACCACTCGTTAGCACAATCTTTTTTCAATGGATAGAGTTTTGTACCTGTTTGAATATATTATAATCAAAACTTGCACATTCAGATCTTGCACAAACACACATGACAATTAAAGGGATCAACAATTAATTTGTGTTCTAAGTACTATGCAACTTATTTTCAGATGACCACATTATTAAAATAGATTTGAAAATATTTGAAATTCAATAATATTACATGGCTACAATGATGCTTATGTTTCACTGTGAATAGCATATGTAGGTCGTAAAATGGGGCCAGCTGTTTTGTTAGGTGAACCAATAGACCACTCTTTTGCACAATCTTTTTCAGTGGAGAGTGTTTCTGTGCCTGTTTGAATATATTATGACCAGAATCTGGAGATCCTGATCTTGAACGAATCCACATGACGATGAAGGCCCAAAGTTGCTGGGGACATTTATTACAATGATAAAATCTTAATAATTATCCTTTTCTACAACGGAAGCATGAAATTTTAAATGACAAATGCTTATAGCATAATCCGAGAATGTATCTTCAAATGAAATAAATGAAACTAAGGGTGAAGGGGCGTAGATGTTCTCCACTCCTTATTTGTCACGCTCGTACCATACCTAGCGGTTTAACCTAAAAAGATTTTTAAAATAGTGGGGGTGAGCTTTTGCCCGTGAGGGTTCCAAGTTCGCAACCATTTTTCATGATGCAATCAGGATGATATGCATGCATGAAGT
>JAUOBV010278910.1:0-11259 GCA_032360425.1 Rubia occidens
AAGTTCCTAATTCCTAGTCCATTTTTCTCTGTGGGGAAAGAAATATTTTTAACACTCCTCCATACTTTTTTGTCTCCAGTTTCAGTTTGTCCCCATATGAATTTAAAAATCTTCCTTTTTAGCTCAGTTATAACAGTGTTAGGAGGTTTTAAAACTTCCCATAAATGTTGTGGAATAGAGAACATGACAATTTTAATTAGCACAAGCTTACCAGCAATACTCAACCATTTGTTCTTCCAGTTACTAAGCATTGCATCATATTTTCAAGTAAAAACTGAAAGTAAGTAGCTTTAGGTCTTCCTAAAAAAAATTGGGCATCCTAAGTAAGTAAAAGGTAATATTCCATTACTCATCCCTAATCTCTGTTTAATCAATTTGATCTGAGTTTTAGATGCATATCTGCTAACATGGAAACTACTCTTGCTGTAATTTATTTTATGACCACTTGCTTCCTCAAAAACCTGTAGAAATGCCCTTAATTTGGTGAGAGTCAAAGGTGTTGCATGTTTAAAAATCACTGTATCATCCGCATAGCTCAAATGTGATGTGAAACTGGCTTTCTTCGGCACAGCAAAATGATCCATTTTAGCATTGGAAAGACAAAATTTGACGCTTCTTGTAAATGCTTCAGAAAAGATATTAAAAATAATAGGGGACAGAGGGTCAACTTGTTTTATTCCTCTTGAAGGTTGAAAGAAAACCAGCTGGTTTTCCATTAATGAGGATGGAAAACCATGCTGAGGATAAGTTAGAAAAGATAATTCTTATAAACTGGTTAGAGAAACCAAATTTAGATAAAATATCATGTAGAAAAGACCATCTTACCCTATCAAAAGCCTTTGCTAAATCAAGCTTTAAAATGCAGTTAGGGTGTTTATTTTTATTGTTAAGGAAGCCAACCATTTCTTTCAACTGAATTACGATATTAGCCATTTCTCTTCCCTGCATAAAAGCATATTGATTTTCTGAAATAATTCTAGGCAGTAGGTCATTGATTCTGTTAACAAGTAGTTTTGAAAAGATTTTGTTAATAAAGTTAGAGAGGCTGATTGGTCTATAATCAGCAAAAGTAATTGGAACTTTCTTCTTAGGGATTAGGACAATCCAAGAGCTAGCTATTCCAGGTGGAATTGTCCTTCCTTTCATGAAATCAAGTGCAGCCTGCAGAATGTCCTCTCCAACTATGTCCCAGTTATGTTTAAAAAAATTAGGAGAATAACATCTGGTCCTGGTGATCCATTAGCATTAAGTGACAGAATTATGTTTTTATCTCCTCTAGGGTAGGTTTCCTAAGTAAATTAATGTTATCTTCTTCAGTTATCAGTCTCGGGATTTGATTAATGAAATGTGAGGTGAATAGATCAGCATGAGGGTCAGCTTCTTCAGTTAGTAAATGAGTAAAGAAAGCTATAGCCTCATTTTCAATTTCCCTAGGGTTATCTATCCATTGCCCTAAATTAGTTTTAATTTTTGTGATGCTTTGTTTTAACCTTCTTTGTTTAACCGAGGCATGGAAAAACTTGGTATTTTCATCACCTTCTTTTAGCCATTTGGTTCTAGCTTTCTGTTGCCAAAATAGTTTCTCCTCAGTTAAGGCCTTTAAGAGCTTAGCATTTCTATGTTTTAGCTCAACGAAATCCTCTAGATTGTTGCTGTTTTCATAAGCTATTTCCTGAGTTCTAAGATCCTCTTCAGCCTTTTTTTATGTTTTCATTTATGTCACCAAAAACCTCCTTGTTTCATTTTTTCAAATCTGGTTTTAGTCTTTTTAGTTTGAAAAGGAGTTTTCTCATTCATTTTTCTTGAGTAGGGGAGTTCCAGCTAGCCTGAATAATTGCTTTTAAGTCTGGTCTTGTTAACCAAATGTCTAAAAACCTAAAAGGTTTTGGTGAGGAGGGTGTTTTGGTGCCAATGGTTAACAACAGTGGGCAGTGGTCAGATGTGTATTTGTTCAAGGTATGTACAGAACTATTGGGGAAAGTTTCCATCCATATCTGGTTAGCCAGTGCCCTATCTAATCTCTCTAAGGTTGGGGGTCTTCTACCATTAGTCCATGTATAAGTATTGCCTACAGTGTATAGATGAGATAGTTTATTAGTGGTGATAAATTCAGAAAAGTCCTCTATACTTATCCTGCTAGGTTTCTTAGGTCCTTTGTATTCATCAGCTGTGTTGAGAGCATTAAAATCACCAATTAAGATCTTATTATGTCCAGCTAAAAAATCCTGGTCAACCCACAATTTCCTCCTCTCTGTATAGGTAGTTGATGCATGTACAAAAGAAATATGTAAGTCTTCGGGTAGTGTGTTATCCCTAATGATAGCAGATGTAAATTGTTCTTTCATGTCTGTTATGGTTAAAAGAATGTCATTCATCCAAAATATCCAGATGTTATTCATTGTTGAACTATGACAATGATCAAACTTTAGCCTGACTCTATAATTATTAATCTGATCTAGTCCATGTTTTGGTTCCAAAATGCACAGAAAAACTGATTTTATGGATGCCAATTAGTCTCTTTAATCTATCAACTGATGTCTCAAGTCCCCTAATATTCCATATAATTCTCTTAAAATTTAGGTTTGTATTAATCATGAATTTTTTTTTTTGCTTTTTGAAGATGATCTTAGGTTCATCCTATTTAATGCGTTAAAAAGTGTTCTCTTCCTCGATTCATTTGAGTTAGAGCTAACATTTATGTTCTGAAAACAAACCTCTTCCAGATGTTGCACTCTAGAACTTGAATCAGCTCTGTCCAAATGATCCAAATCTTCATCTTCTGTTTTATCTTCTTCTAAAAGAAATGAAAAACGGTTTCCTTGTTATGGACTAGACCTAGCTGAAGAGATCTGAAGATGATTAGCATCATAATCATTGAGAGGAGACTGTAGAACTACTATTAATTTTACTGAAAAATAATTTTACTGAACTACTATTAATTATAAATAATATATTTATTAATATATGAAATATATATTCATAATTGTATAAATAAATTTCAGTAAGGTTATATTTCTTAAATGAAATATTAAAAGTATTCTAACTAAGTAAAATGAAAATAATTGTATTTTTTATTAAGTGAATAATATTTAATCTAATATAATATTCTTATTTAAATTATATAAAATATATCATAATTTATTTATTATTTAAATATTATTACATTTAAAATAAATTATTTTATTTAATAAATTATTGAAAATTCCTCTTTTATATGATTTTGGTCGATTTGGGTTGATTTGAGTCGACCCAAGACCCGACCCGAAACTATGGGAATTTTGACCCGACCCGACCCATTTATCACAAAATTGTGAGTCAATTTAGGTCGGGACAATTGACCTGCCCCGACACGCCCTGACCCATGAACACCCTTAATCATGGTCGAACTCTTTTGTTTCGGCCTCATTAATCTTTGATAGAAATGTACATTGATGTCTGCCGAGTCAACTTGGACTTTGCATTGCAAGCAAGTGCTGTTTATTTCAGCCGCACATTCTGGCCTCCAGCCTGCTTGCTATCGTAAGCCAGAGGTGCTTATTTTGGCATGCTGGCTGCTGGCCAAGGCTGCTCATTTTGACATGCACTTTGTGCTGGCTGTTTGCACTAGCGCATGAACTTTAGCCTGTCTCCAGCGCTGGCTGCGGCCGGAGATTCATTTTCCCTAGCCCCATTGAGATCCAACCTTTACTTTGTGCTGGTTGTTTGTGCCAGTGCGACAACTTTAGCCTGAATTGGGCCTGTCACCAGCACTGACTGCGGCCGGAGATTTATTTTTCTTTACCCTAACAGAGATCTGACCTGCACTTTGTGATAGCTATTTGTAGTAGCGCGACAACTTTAGCCTAAATTGGGCCTGTCTCCGGCGCTGGCTGTGGCCAGAGATTCATTTTCCTTTGCCCTGTTGGAGATCCAGCCTACACAGGTGCTGGCTCTTTAGGCCAGCATGGCAACTTTAGCCTAGATCAGGCATGTCTCCGGTGCTAGCTGCTGCCAGAGATTCATTTTCCTTTGCCCTACTTTAGCCTGGATCGAGCTTGTCTCTGTCGCTTGCTGCGGCCAGATATTCATTTTCATTTGCCCTGTTGGAGATATGGCATGTACTTGCGCTGGCTCTTTGGGCCAGCGCGATAACTTTATCCAGGATCGGGCATGTCTCTGGCGCTGGCTGCGGCCAGAGATTCATTTTTCTTCACCCTGTTGGAGATCTGACCTGCATTTGTGCTGGCTTTTTGGGCCAGCGCGGCAACTTTAGCTTGGATCGGGCATGTCTCTAGCGTTGGTTGCGGCTGGAGATTCATTTTCCTTTACCCTATTGAAGATCCGGCCTGCACTTTGCCCTGGCTATTTGCGCCAGCACGACAACTCTAGCCTGAACCAGGCCTGTCTCCGATGCTAGCTGGGGACGGAGATTCTTTTTTCTTTGCCCTGTTGGAGATCTGGCCTGCACTTGCGCTGGCTCTTTGGGCCGGGGCGGAAACTTTAGCCTAGATCAGGCATGTCTCCGGTGCTAGTTGTGGCTGCAGATTCATTTTCCTTTGCTCTGTTGGAGATCCGGCCTGCACTTGCGCTGACTATTTGGGTCAGCGCGGCAACTTTAGGCTGGTTCAGTCATTTCTCTGGCGTTGGTCCTGGCTAGAGATTCATTTTTTACATGTTGTCATATAAGACTAAATATTGCATTCTTACGTGAATAACGCCAACATGTGTTAGTTTAAAAGACAACATAATACATCAACTCTTTTCCATAATGATAGAATGCATTGAATGAATAACAAATGTGTGTAAATATAGAATAACTCTTATATATATATATATCTTGGGGGGAGATAAGCAATATTTAAAGCAATATCGTTCCTTTAATTTCACAGTTTCCATATAAAAGCAATATCGTTCCTTCGATGTCATGACTCTGCCTGAGTAAGGTGCGAGGCGGTTGTTACTTTGTCTAAACACCCTTCAGGTTGACTTTTGCCCTGTCATGCCATGTTTTCTTGAGGATGCTATGCTCTAGCCAAGCTGGTGGGCTGGCTGATGGCTAAATTTTCTTTTGTCCTGGCATGCCAAGCTGTGTACCTGTCTTTCATGCTGCTAAGGTTTTTTTTGTTATTTTACAGCTAGACCTGTACAACTAAGCACTTCATGCTAACGTGTCCCAATTTAAACAGACCATGCTAGCATGTATCAGTCCAAAAGATGGCATAATGTATCAACTCTTTTTTCAGTCTTTTCTTTAAACAACCACTATAAGAGTCAACTTTATTAACCATGCTATCAAGTATAAGTTTAAATGGCAAAGGCATGTAACATATAACTGGCACTTGCATGAATCTTTTTTCCTTTAAGTAGTTGTGCATAGTGTACGTAATTTTGGATTTCGACATGACGATCACATATGCAATTTTGTGAATTATTTGCTTATTGGCATACACTAATAACATGTAGTAGAATTTCGCGAGTAATTATTTTCATGGAGCTATGTGATTTTGTTCTAAATCTACTTGCGTATGATTCTACAGAGAGACATGCTGATGGTATTATTAAAGTGAAAAGGCACGTCTAACCTTGCTAGCTGGTGGTACAACCAGTATTGCCCTGTGAATGCCCCACCACAGTTTGCGGGACTCCGCTCTGCGGGCTGCTGGCATGCCTTACTTTGGCTATGCTCTGCACTCTGGCTCAGGGCTATGCTGAACCTTGCTACTGCACCTGATATTAACTGTTGGTGCCTTATGAAGATGGTAAAGTAATGAATATTATTACTCATCCTCCTCCCTTTATTTTTCTATTGAAATCGGTGTTCCTCTATTTCTTTTTCCTTCTTTTCTTTTTTCCTTCATCTACTCTCTTCATTTCAATCGGCTTCCTGTTCTCTCTCGTTTTTACTTTCTTTTTCTTTTTTCTTTCTCTCATTTCTTTTCTTCCTCTCAGCGTGTCTCTTGCTTTTCCTCTTTCTGACTTGCTTTTCCTTTTTATCTTTTCATTTTATTTTTTCTTCCTTTTCTTTCCCTTTTTTAATTTTCTTTTTTCTTCCTTTCCTTTTTCTTTTTCTCCTGCCCCAGTGTGTTTGTTCTTGTGCATGTTTCTCATTCGATAGTCTCACAGCATCAACTCTGGCTGGTAAATAATCTTCTCATCGATGGTCTCAAGTTTGGAAGGTAAGCATTATCGTCCGCACCTGATCTGCATCTTGGTTGGTTTGTTGCTTACCGAGAAAAGTGGCTCACGCCGATGACTTCTCGTCTATCGATTTCAACTGACGGCCACCTCTTTTTGTCGGCGAAGAAGGCAAGAACTTCATCCTCTAGTGTGGTGATGGTCGAAGGTGAAAAACAATGGCCAGGGGAATGGTCTCGTCTCCGTTGGTGGCGAGATCATTGGCTCACCAGACAGAGGTGTTTGACCAGGAAAATGATGAACCGTTAACTCGGGGGACTTCTCTTGAGCGGTCTAGACAGACTAGTTGGTGAGGAAGCCCAGTTCGCTGAGCAGACTCAATGGATCAATTATCCGGACTCTGCTGGTCAACTCACCGAACTCAGTGGGTCAACTTGTAGAACTCAATGGGTCAACTCGCCAACTTAATGAACACAAAGAGTGGACTCGGCAGACTCGACAGACTCGGAGAGTTGACTAGTCTGCTCGCAGTCGACCTGTTACGCTTCCTTTTTCCCTTTCAAGAAATAGATGAACACTTTGATCTGGATAGTGGGTACATTCTTCCCTTTCTTAGAAAATGAACGTAAAATTGTATGACAATAGATTTGCTTAGCTCTGTGCATATGCGTTTAACCTAGTTGATGTGAAGGTTTGCTTGAGCGTAGCTACAGGAGTTGCATGAGGGTCTTGACATCGATCCCTACAGATGGCGCCAATGTTAATGCTAAAAATTTTAATGGGCTTGACCTAGAAATGGTTGTTCTTAGATTGTTGAGCCTGTCAGAGCAGCTCTGATAGGACCTCTGTACGGGTCTCATTCCGGCATGATTCTGGCATAAAATGGGTACCTGTAAAGGAACATGGGTCATTCAGGGTGGGGCGGTGTGTAACCGCACCCTCTCTCATGCCTAAGTCAGGTCGGAGAAGTGGGTGTAGAGAAAATGGAGCTACAGTTTCATGGAGGTTGTAGAATATACCTAGCTTGATGACTTTTCTTCTCCTTATATAGTTTTAGGGTTATGCCCTTATTAATTTATATATTGGGCTTTTGGGCCTGATTGAACAGAGACGTGAGTCTTCCAACCCATACTTTATCACCATCTCTGCATGGGCTCTTCCTAGAATGTATGCTCATCATTACAGCCTTAACCTCTTTAGCCTTAATTTCTTTAATCATCTACATTTGTTGTTTAATTGTCTGCATCTTTCCCATTTGTGCAAATTTTTTTATCTATCCTCCTGGTTTTCACTTCAACTCCCAACTGTTTTTTGAATGTTTCAAAAGTTGGTCTTCCATCTATAACTGATCATCTATGATGATGCCTTCAATAATTAGATTTATAATGTGGTTTTGATCTTTTTAATTGATGCATAAAATGTGCTTGTAGGTCTGTCCCCTTTTTCTACCAAAGAATTTTTATTTCTGTTGGAGAAATTGGTGTTCAGCTTCCTTTAGCATTTCAATTTCATACCTAGCCTCTGATTCCCCATTCTGTTTATCACCGTTCCCAGGATCTTCATTCAAAATTTCCTGATCATTCCTCCATTTTTCATCAATTATCTGCACACTCTTTCCAATATATGAAAAATTCTCTCACGTTCAATTTAGCTAATGGCATTTGTAATCTTTGTAGCATCATAAACAAATCCTGCAGATCTTCCACTTTCCTTGTTCTCCATACAGATTATGCCAACCATTTGAAATTTGGAGACACTGCCCAAATGTTAACTTCACAGTATGCATCTATTCCTTATTTGTCAGACATCTATAAATTTTTATGTATATTCTATCCCCATCATCTCTTATATTACTCCAAGTGAAATTTGAACCAACCATCTCCTGAAAATCTTCTATCTCCTATGCTATCCTCCATTTTTGGGGGTGAGTTGAAATCACCTATAATCGACCATGGTCTACTCCTTTGTCCAACCCCTTTTAGATATTCCCAATGTTTCTTCCTCACATCCACTACATTTGAGGCATATACCATAGTCAAATAGCATTCAATATTCTTTAATACTTACTTTCCATTCCAGATCAATCCATTTCTCATCCTTACTAGTCACCAATATCAAAATAGTCATGTCTCCACCCTATCCATATCTTCCTCTTGTTCACCATTTCTCCATTTGTATTCGTATCCACCCTAATCCAATTTTTTCTCGAACCTTTTTTTTTATTTTCATTTTTCACTTTTGTTTCTTGTAGAAATAAAAAGCCTACTTGGTTCAACAAGCAGAACTTTTTCACCATTTTGTGTTTTCCCATTTTATTAACTCCTCTTACATTCAAGCAGGCTAACTTACATTCCATCAGGAGGATCTGCCAGTAAGTTGACCCATATTACTTGTCTCTGTACTCCATTTTTGCTTCCTTCCCCAAGTAAAATTTCCCCTCTATGAATCTCTTTCCCACTATTCTCTGTCTAGGTTTTCTCAGTGCCTTTTTTGTTCCTCTTATCTGTTAATCCTTCCTCTGCTATCCTTTCTACTCCTCCCCGAGAAAATGTTTCGCTAGTATATGTACATGTTTCTGCCTTTTGTCCTCTTTCCTTTCCTCATTTTTACTTCATATTCCTTTATTATGTCCAATCATATCACATATCTTGAATTTTTTAGGTTTCCATTTAAACTTCAGTTCCTGATGCATAGCTGTTTTGTTCTCATTTAAATACATAACCTTATCTGGAAAAGCTTCTCCATTTTTTACTTCCACCTGAACCCTTGCATAAGAGAGTCTCTCTTTATGCAGGGTAGTTTTACTAAGATAAATAGGTTTTCCTAGTGGGCTTATGATTTTACTAATTATTTTCAATTGCTAGTAAACCACTGGCTACACAAGTATCTGAATCCAGACTGGGACAAAATCTGGTTCCTCTAGCTCAAAAATTTTAGTCCAGGGTTTAATAATTAAGGGTGTGTTATCAAAGAATACCAGGCTTTTTCCAACTACTTCATCACTAAATGTCTTAGTTATAAACTTAACCATAAATATACCTTATTCCAGCAGCTAGATATGTGAAACTATGTTTTCCCAAATCCTGTAGAAAAATCCCCATATAACCTTGAATGGTGGATTGCATCCCATTAATATACAAATCCCAGTTGAGCTCCATTGATTTTCACTTTCTAATAGATCATCCATTGTGATTTCCCCCATCAAAGTTCCTTCCAACTCCACTGGCTCATAAAATCTGACTCGGGTCTACTTTGCGTCGAACAATGAGCTCTAATTCTTGCTTTCTATTTTTTTCTCTTTACCCTATTCTAGCTTTCTCCTTCTTTTCCCAATTTCTTGGGTGTGGTGATCGAATCTGGTATTTCAATAAAATTCACTTGATTGCCCATCGAAGTACACTCCATTTAATCTTCCAATTCTTCCTTCACCATTTTCTCGTTTCCATTGCTACTTTCCCCATACAAAACCTTTCTTAAACCCTCTTCTACGTTCTCCTCAACACTTTTCAATAAATCAATCCCTCTCTTGTGAATTCTCTTTTTGTTCCTATTATTTGATTTCCACATTGATAGCACGCTCTGGTGAGCTACCTGATCAATTTTCTGGGGAAAATGAAAAAAAACTTCAGTTTTTTTTCATTATGGTAAAACTGTCTTTTTATGGAATTCCAGCTAAAAGTTACCAGAATGGGTACATTTTCTCTTACACTTACATCTAAGATTATATTTGCACTTTCAATTACCAAATGTTTTATTGACACTTGATGTGAACCTTTATGCATGTGTTAACCAATGCATTTGACACGTTTATATCATGTTTTGTTTGTTTGGTTGTTAGTTTAAGTTAAATTTACACGACAACGTGTTTAGATGACCATTATTGGTTTTCTTAGCTTTGTCTCAAATTTATTATACTTAATTGAATCTAATGGACACTTGGTATTCGCGAGCACATAGATTTTCCTTTGTGAGCTTACTAGTAGGTTGCTCGTGGGTATTTCGACATCATTTTGTAGAAGGCCATCTGCGAGGGTGGTAGAAGATATTTGAAGGCCATTTGAAATAATGGTAGAAGATATTTGAAGGTCATTCGTGAGGATGGTAGTAGACAAAATGCCACAGACCAAAATGCATGGCAGTAGAAGGAAATAAGCTGGAAAAAGAAGAGTCAGAGCTCAACAAGGTAAAAAATATAAGGCATCGTCAACTGGCACGAACCGGCACAGTTATTGTCACACTACAACTGGCACACACCGTAGTCTACTTTCATGTCGGCGCAGTTATTAATATCCTCCGGGGAAGGAAATCTAGATGTGCTTGGGGTAACGATAATCCGGGATCGTATGGGTGTGTGCATGTGGGTCGCCGGGTCAACATTACAATCGACCATACACTAATCTTAGCCGACAAATTGGCCCGAATGATTACAAATGGAGATAGCGTTAGTAGCAAAATAGGGATAGCATTACACAAACATAGAGCCATCAATAAGGTGCTTTACCCCCTTTGCTTTTGTAGCCCTAGAGAGAAGCATTCGTGGTGTAGTGGCCAAGACGTAATCGTACGGGGGAGATTAAGATCTGCACAGCAGGGAAGGTCGTTGTTCCACTCCCTTAATTATGGAGGCGGTGCCGATGGAAGATTACATATGGGGAAGTGTTGACCATCGACCACACCACGTGTCATAAACACTAGAATAGGCTTGTACATCTTATATGTGATTGAATCAAGGATTGAGATAGCACCGATCATGTTACGCAAATACTCTTCGAATGCTAGTTTGTATAGTTTATTATCTTGTGATTGCATGCTAGTAGTTGTTAGTAAACCTCCATCCCCCTCCAAAAAAATCATGTTTTAGCAATACTGGCTATTCCTGACACTTGGTCGGATTGACGACCCGATCGTTGTTGTGTAGTTAACTTTTACATTCCTAACATCTTTGTTGAAAACCTCAATATTGCCACTATCTACCCCATAGGTAGCATAATAGTAGGAACCGGAGCAACAATAAAAAAATTTCTATCTTTGACCTTAATCACGCTCCCTCTCGGTTTAATTAGTGGATCTCCCGTGAAAAGGTTATTTATTAACAATGTCGAGGGGGGGGGGTCAACACTTATGTGAATTAAATAGGGGTATAAA
>JAUOBV010279019.1:0-11259 GCA_032360425.1 Rubia occidens
ATGGTGCATAAGATTTTTGGTTTCCAGTATACTACATCTAGTTTGGGGAGCTGCAACCAGACTGGAACCTTATGGGGTGTCTCTAGATCTAGATTTTTTGCCCATTTGTTTTTTATGACAAGCTTATTATCAAACAAGACTACTCCATTTTTCAAAACTTGGTCTGCATGGGTTCTCAGAGCGAATTTAACCAGGAATATCCCGGTTTTGGCCAGCCAGACTTTCAGAATGTTATGTTGTTTCCAAATTTTCCTGAAAAAACCGTTTATTACAGAGTAGGGGGGAAGGCACCTAGAATTTTACAGACCACAGTTTGTTCCCAGCACTTAATGTTGTCCTCTACATCCTCCATGAGTATTTTTCCTATAACTGTGCCATCGATCTCAATTGGGGAATATAATTTTACCTCTTCCCGTTCCTTTGGTTCGAAAATATTGTATCTAATTATGAAGCGTTATAGGGATTCACAGTTGAAGTGAAATATTTGTGGACATATGCCCTCCTGTAAATTAAGATATATTGAAATTTACATAAGTAATCATTACGAGGCATGTTTAAAGATTGAAGACTACTTTTAACAACTCACTTACGTAACCTATATGCCTTAAAGTGTGCTTTTTAGGCACGATTGCTGATGCGAAGGTTTTAAAAAATTAAGTGTCGTGATTTGGTAGGGTGTATTTCGCTTTCACTGGGGTCATTAAGTAAGCTTGTCTTAGACTTATCGATTCAAAGGTATTACACATTATCATCCTCCATAATTCCAACATGGTAACAGTGCGGTTGGATTCATCTTGTTCTGCAACTCAATATGTTACAAATGATACTGGGGAGACGTGTGATAGTGACGCCAGCTCCGATGGAGAGCGTATGGTTAAGGATGAGGTTAGAGGGAATATGGATAATAAGGATAGTATTGTGAATGAATAAACTATACCAATGTAAATTATATATCACCCATCTTTGAGAAATTTTGTGATTAGGGTTCCTTCTTCAAGGGAAAGGGCCTAGGCTCCACCTCGAGAATTTTTAGCATTTATGAACATCATTTTTTGTACGGCTTATCATTGCCTATTCCTGAATTTGTTAGGAATTTTATAATTTAATACTATGTAGCCCTCACTCAACTTTATCCAAGGTGTTTAGCACTATTTACTGGTTACATAGATGTGTCTAAGAGTGTTGACTAGGTTTTAGAAATTGAGGATATTCTTTGGTTTTATGATTTTTGAAATGTAGGTTCTAATGATACTAATACGTTTAATCCCAAAATATCTATTGTTCAACTTGTAAGGAACTTTCCCAGTAGTTGCATTCCTTGGAATGACCGATATTTATTTATTAAGTAAGAAGGTATGTTTGTTCCATTATGGAATCGTACTATTGTAATTGAACCCTGATCTAAGAAACAGGGGAGGCTTTCTAGGGAGAGTCGTCATGTTAGGGAAATGTTACTAAATGTTGTGGAAATAAATCATCCTCAGGGGAAGCAAGGTCATTTTCATTATAATTTCTAATAATCCTTGAATTTAATAAATGTATCTTTATACTGACTTCATACGTGTTTGTAGGGAGAAATTTGTCGAAGGTTGGTCTTCAGATGCCTATGGATAACAAAGAGAAGAATGAGGGGAAGGGTGTGAAGTTCGTAGCCGAGCATCATTCTCGTAAGAGGGATAATGTTGTGGCAAACACTGGGATAACCTTGTTGGGTTTTTCTCTCCTTCAAAGGGTGTAGACGGTGGTGAGTCTACTATTATGGACATGGGAGGAGTTCTGACTCGGTTGGCCCAAGTTTGATTTTAATGTTTGGTGTGTTAGTTTTTCACAAGCCTACATGTTTATTGAGATTAGTTTGATTTTTGTAGTTGGGAGGGATGGTGAATGTTATAGTGGAGGTGACTCGATTGCAGGAGAGTTTGAAGCAAGCTGGGGAGAGGTGGAGAGGTTAGAAAAGGATGTGGAGGAGAGGAAGAAGGTGAACACGGAGCTAGCTAGAAAACCATATAAGTTGCGAAATGGAGGTCCTGCTAATGTTAGATATCCTCGGGTGCTGGTAATCAGATTCTAAAAGTCATGGGGTTCTTACAATTTTTTTGAGATTTTGTATCCTAAGATCTGGGAGATAGAGTGGCTGCATGTATGGGAGAAGGTGCGTAATCAAAGCCCTGATTTGGGAACTAAGGAGTTGCAAAGTGCTGAGGCAATGAAGCTAGGCGAGACTTAGGCTTTGCAAGCTTTGGATAAGACATATAAACAAATAATTTTTGATAACGTGCATCTATATTCTCTCCTTGAAAAGTTAGACAAGTTGAAAGGATTTCCTATACTCTATAAGCTTGAAAAATTTGTGTATGGTAAGTATCAAGACGACGTGACCAGGAAGAGAAATAAATCCGCTGATATAATCGACGAGCTACTATTGCAGCTGTTTAACAGCATAGTGATGTTTGTCTCTACGAGCGGATAACGATGCTAGTGGCTTAGGTGATAGGAAAGGGAATTAGGTTAGATGGTTTTTGAATTGTAGTTTTGTTTTGGTGGTGGTGACGGTGAGACGTTTAATGACAGTGAATTTGCTTCCTAATGGGGATTATGAACCAATATTTTTAGATTTTGTGATTATTTGTTTTTATAAATATATTATTGTATGACATGGTATTACCCGAATGCATTTATGGTCCACATGGTTTAACAGCTAATGGTGGTCTCTTATGTCGCTGGATGGTGGTTTTCCAAGTGTATGCAAAGCTATGTTAGACCACACTGTTCTTGAACCATCGTGGCTTTCATTATGTGTGTTCGCAATGCATATGAGTTAGAAACAGTATAAAGAAGATGAGGATATGCAGCCACTCGCGAGGTGTTACTTTCAAAGCGTATGTGAGGTTGTGTTTTTTTCCTTAGTCCGGTGTGTTATTAAGTTGTAATTTATTCTTTGGAATTGGTTTAAAGCGATTTTTAAAGAAGTCAAACTGGTTTTGAATTGTTGATAAAATTTGTCGTTCCGCATTCCCAACAAGTCTCTTCGGCTAGCTAGTTTTTTGAGGGTGCGTTGAGTTATTTTGATTATTACAATTACTAGATGCTCTAAGCCATGTTATGCCTATATATAGGAGCCATTATCCTAGCATTGTTGTTTTATAATTTCTTCAGTTTTAGTGAGAATGGTGATGTTGGATGTAGATATTTCTTAGGCTTAGACTCCTTACTTGTCATGTGGTAATCGGGATTGGATAGGGGATCTACGTAGTTTAGATAAGGTAGCAAGTATGTTTAGATTATATTGTTCACTACATATTAAGTTAGGTATGTTTTGAAGTAAAACAACTGTGTTTATTCTAGATTGGTTTGTTATTTCTTCACAGATGATTTCTGAGTATAAGCTTACAACTTCATACCCAATTTCCTTTTGGTTACTTATCCAAATTCCCTCTGAATTTTTAATTATGGTACTTTATTGTCTTTTATGGTTAGCTATTAATGACTGGTGGAAGAAGTGAGAGTTAAAGCCTCCTTCATTTAACCGCTTAACTCTTGATTTTTGTCTCCAAAACATCCCTTGGTTGTGGATATCCTGAGTATGATAGTGATGCGGGGGATTCCTTCCGGACCACCATTAAATCTGGAATCAGCTCATTGCTCCATACAGCTTCATGACACCTACAAAACAAGGTTCCTTTGATGCCTAAGTTAGTGTATGATAAATGTATGCATAGTATCTTGGAAATACCATTAATTTTCCTGTCGTTCAAACCATGTATTTATAGCTTGTGACACTGTGATCTTCGCAGATCGTGGTTCATTTTTTTCTCGAGTCGTGGTCCTGTTTATATGATTGTGGGTGACAATCACCCTTTTACTTGCATTCACTTATTTGGTTTAATAGATGCAAGGTGATATTCTAGACTTAGGCTTCATGTGGTTAAGGAAGACCCGATGAGGTTTCTTCACTAAGCAAAATATCCACTTATCCGGTTTGCTAAGCTTGAGATACTATATTTGTTTTGGACTTCGCGTGACTGAGGGAGGTGTATACTGTAAGTTCCATAAAAGTGTAGCGTTTGTGTTTTTTTATGAGTACATAGTATGTTGATAGTAAAATTTAAAACACTAATCACGATTCACTATGAGACTTAGCTCGTTAAGATGTTTGTTTTGTAAAGATAAAATATTCCATAAATTATTAATTCGTCGATCAAGTTTTTATTTTGGAATGTTGGTTTTTAGAGGGCCGCTTGGGAGGCCATGACTATGTATTTTTTGAAATTTGGTTTATTAAATAAGTTTTGGTGTTTTTTGTTTTATATAAATTTTTTTACTGTTTGTAAAGTAGCAAATGTTGAGACATGTTTCATGGTGTTTGCAATATAGCGTTAATGGTTGGTCAATTCTGTCACTGGCTGGTGATGTTCCAGGCGTATGAAGCTATGACCAAATACATTGGTTCTTTAGCATCTTGGTTTCCATTACATGTATCTATGGTATATGCTTTGTTTATAAAACTTTTTTTGCGAATACATCAGGTTTAGGGGTAAAAGTTTGTAGCGCCCACAAGCAGGTTAGTTCCCGAGTTTTTAAGCTAGGCTGTAACTTCCCTCCCAAGTGTTTTAGGTATTTTAGTGAGCCTTATATGTAGATAAGGATGTCACATTTATGTTAACTTTCTTGAAATAAGTCATTTTGTTTTACCTAGAAACTTTTTCGGTTAGCTGGTTTTCAGGGATCATGGGGGTGCTTTAATAATTATTGGATTTCCTAGGCTTTTTGCGCCTATATAGTGGCTTTTATCCCAATATTTTTAAACTCACTGTGATAGGTATTTTGACAGACTGTTTTTATGAGTTCTGTGCTGCAATGGATAATTATCCAGAATGTGGTTTTGTTTATGGTCATCATTGGGTAATTTACCAATTTCGATGAAGGATTTACATAATCTTGGTGAGATGTGTTTAGATAGTATTGTATATTTTTGTATTTTAGAGTTTCTATGTTGCAATTTTCGATTATTTAGATTTGTTTTCTCTTGACAAGATCGACAAGTGGGATTAGTGAATGTAAAGAGAAGGAAGATAGAAGCTCTATGACCTCATCTCAAAAACTCGTTGAGCGGGCACGAAGAAGAACTGTAAGTCTGGAGGAGGAGACGTACAGTTCAGGCAGTGGTTCTGACCAATTCATTTGTCTTTACTTCTCTTAGACTGGTTCATCGTTTTAAGTGTAGCAATGTTTTTGTTACTACACTTATTTTGTAGAACTCTTATAATAGTGGTGTTCCTAGAGCCACTCTTATAAACAAGAATGGGGGGCATGAAATATATCCTCCCGTTTATCAGAAGATTGTATGGGACCTATATAGGGTTTATTCGTGTGTTTATCATGATCTAATTATATTCCACAATATTCAAATTTTCTATATATTATTGAATTTATTTGTTATGGTTTGAAGCCTGACCATATTGTACTATCAAAATTTTTAAAGGTTGACTACATTTTGTGATAGCCTAAACATTGTACACGTATTACCAATTTCTTTTTAATATATGGCTATCGTTATATATCGGTCCTATGTCTGTTTCTACGTGAGGTCAACATTTTCTAATGTGGGGATGGGATTCTAACATGATAAGCCTATTGGATTATGTGAGGCTCTTGTTGTATGTCATGGGACAACTCTAATTCTTTAGATTCACATCCTTAAGTATAGAATTATTTTCTCTAAGAATTTTACTGAATTTCTATATTTCCCGAGGTAGGTGTTTGCATTTTTCATACCTGGGAGTGAACGTACCATAGTTATGACGATTTAATGTTGTGATGTATTGATGTGGTGTGACTAAGTCTGGTTTCCTTTGCTGCATTCATTAAATCTCGCCTAATCGAGGCTTTCCAGTTTGTTCTATATCTAGCTTTGCCAACCTTGTGTTTTGTTATGGTCACTCATCATGATAAATTATTGAAGTAAATTCCGGCTTGGATTATCTTGCTGACCTCTTTTACTCCTACATTGTCGAGGTTTTCAAGCTTGTACTGTAGTTGGCTCTACCGATCTTGTGTCTTATGGTGGCTAACATTAATATGTTAATTGCAGTTGCTCATCATATTCCTTCCCTGGTAACACACTTAGCTACTTCTGATCGTATTATTTTTCCTCTTTTGACATAAAATCTGGCCTTCTCCAAATATAATGAAGACTTATAAAGAAAAAATTTGATCCTCACAGACAGTGCCACTGATGCAGGGATTCCTTCGGGACCATAATAATATCTGGAATGAGCATAATGCTCCATGATAGCTTTCTGACACTTGTAAAAGAAGGTCTCGGGGAATACCTAAGATCTGTCTCCGATGCCTAAGTCTGAGTATGATCAATGTATGAATTATATATAGGAATATTCCATTGCATGTCCTGTCATTCAGGCCATATATTTATAGCTGGTGATCAGCGTGATCTTCTCGAATCGTGGTCAATGCATTTCTGAGTATGGCCTCGTTTGCATGATCGTGGGTGACAATCACCCTTTTACTTAGGTTCACTTATTAGGTTTAATATATGTGAGGTGTTATTCTAGACTTGGGCATCGCATTGTTATGGAAGACCTGATGAGGTTTCTTCACTAAGCGATTTGTCCGCTTATCCGGTTCGGTAGGCTCAAGATGCTATATTTGTTTTTGACTTAGCGTGGTTCAAGAAGGTGTATACAAACAAACTTTGGTTATACTGAAAGTTGTTAGGGTGTTTTGGTTTTCATTATCTTGAAGATCATTTTCAGCTTTTAGTAGTGTTTATTTTGTGGCTTTTACCTTGTCAAAAACATCACACTTTTACATTCTTGAATTTGAGTGTTGTTTTCACATTTTTATGTTAAAAATCAAATCGTTTATGTCCTGATAGCTCAATTTGAAGGCCCCAAGCATCTTCTACTATTTTACAAAAAGTGGGGTGGTGAATCCAACAATGTTGGAATTTAGAGCAATCTGAGTATTGGCATGGTCAGTATATTAGGGGAAATCAATAATAGCATAAATAGCAGAGACAACCGAATTAGCATAACCAACAGATTCAGAAAAAAAAATTAAAATTAGAGAAATTACGCTTTTCATGTTCTACATTTGCCACATACGAAATAGGATATGCATCATAAGAAACAGAAACCTTAAACATAGATGAGTCATTGCACATTGGGGAAATGAGTTTAGAAGCGTTTTATTCAAAACATTAAGCACGGATGAATCATCAATCATTGGAAAAAAGGAACTACCATTTTGATTTATAACCACATCAAGTGTGCCAACATATATAGGCAGAGCATCATCAGTTTTTTAAGAAGCATATCAAATTAAGTATTTTTTTCCATTTGATTTTATAATTTGTGAAGAGGACTTAGAGGGAACCCATGAACAGGGGTTGTCTCTTGAGAACTGGTAATTTTTGTTATTGGTCCTTCATTTACATTACCTTGTTTGCCATGAATTCCATCTGAATCTCTTTACTTAAAGGGTACTTGAGAAAATTAGTTAATATATAAACCTTTTCTTTAATAGTTAAACCAGATGTTGAAGCCCCGACCCCTTTTCCCGAATCTCTTCTCTGTCTATTAATTGGAGTGTCCGTTTTACCAGTGTTCTACATTGATGGATTTGTTTCCAAGCTGGGAATTAACCTTGCTGTATTCAAACCTGCAACAGGAAACTTGTTGCCCTAGATTTTGGAATTTAGTACAATGATCAAGAATCTCAAACCTTAAAACTTATCCAAACCCTTTCTAACAATGGTTTGGTGACATCAGTTTCAACACAAACCCTAGCTACATGTTATCGGGTTCTACGTAGGATTTCTTTGTAAACTATGACAGGTGCTCCTAGTAAATTACCAATAGACATCATGACCCGGTAGTTAAAAAACTTTTGTGGTAAGCCATATATTGCAATCCAAATTAGGGCTAATAGATTGGGATTAAATTAGGCACATTTAGGCATTTTCAATGAAATAGGCTCCAAAATTCCAAACTTTATGCATCCAAAATCTATAGTAATCACGGGGAATTAAAAATTTAATAAGAACCTATCGATAATCCAATATATAGATATATGTTGGCCTATAAAATCTGCTGTTTGAAAATCCTTCCTAATTCCTTCCATTTGCAGCCTGCTTCGTGAAAACTTCCTGACTAGATTTTATGTGAGTGAAGCCTTGAAGCAATCACACTCTTCATTCGTGAAGCTGATACCACGTTCCTAAAGATGTTCAATTTTCGGTTTGGGATTGAAGGGAGATCTAATTTCTAATGTGATGGGTTCATTGAGGGTTTTGTGTAGTTATTTGTTAAGTGCTTGAGA
Organism: Rubia occidens; assembly: GCA_032360425.1. Classification (NCBI taxonomy): domain Eukaryota; kingdom Viridiplantae; phylum Streptophyta; class Magnoliopsida; order Gentianales; family Rubiaceae; genus Rubia; species Rubia occidens. Next base: position 8,341 of record JAUOBV010279019.1, read on the forward strand.
ATAAGAAAAGTGGTGTTATGCGGTGGCTCTGCCATATTGGCATCACCAGCGAAAGGAATAAACCCTAGAAACGATGGGAAATGGTAGTGGAATAGCTTAAAATTCGAAGAGAGAAAATATATCATCCCATTTCAAGTTATACTAATTAAAAAGTACAATTCATAATTAAAATGTATAAACACCAAATGTGGTAAAAATAATTTAAGTGTATATTCATCTTATTGATTGTCTCATAGTAATGTGCGCATTTTCTAATCAAGCGTGCACATTTATTTCCTTAGCCTTATTAAAAATAATTTACTATTTAAGAACATTAAATTTTATTCCTTTTCACTCATTTATATTAAAAATATCATTGTATATACTTTTGACGAGGAAAATGCATTGAAACTTTTAAAAATTATGTGCATCAAATGAATATAAATTATGTGCTACATTCAAGTAACACTAATTTAGTACGTGAAAGGTGCATGGAGAAAAGTGACACTGATCTAAAAAAAATTCAATTTCTATTTACGGTACAAGAAGAGTTTATATTTCGTTTATGGTTTGTATTTATAACAAGACAAGTCTAATGTTATTTAGGACTTATATTAGACAAGTCATATTTCGAGTCTGTTTTAATTTCTATAATTAAATATGTGACCCTCACTTGTGTTTATTCGTAAGATGTAAGATTTGAAGATATTTGTTTTTGAGAAACATTTCTGACTTTATAATTTGGTTGACTCTTATGATAGTAAATTTTTTTTCCCATTTGTGGAGGTAGACAGCAAACATGTGGTGAACCACGTTAAATCTGTGTACTTCTCTACCTTGTTAGGACTTGAAAGCCTACCAAATTATACATTAATATGACATTGTCTGCTTTCCCCCAAACTATTTTATTATTATTATTTGCTACATCCCTAAAAGTCCCACACTAATTGAAATAGACAGATACTCCATATTCAAGATGTCTCTTAAATATACCTCCCAGGAAGTATTTCATTGTTACCCAACAGACCCTCCTTAAAGTAACGCCTACCCTTTCGGTTGGGCAGATTGATGGATTGTGGTGTATTGGATCATTGGGTCAAGCCTCCACCACTTTGAATCTCCATTTGGTGCATTATAACCGTTGAATCTAATACCACTTGTTTGGACACAAAACACCAATAAAATTTACATTGAAATGATATAGAATGTTTTAGTCCTAACAAACATTAATTTTTACTAATAGGTACATCCAAAATAACTCTTACTAATTGGAACAAACATGTGAAAGATATTCTAGACTTTTCTATCATACTGTATGACATTTGTAATCCAATATGGTCAAAGTATAATATTCTGAACGTTTTTTTAAAAAATCTCGACGAAAGACGTATGAAAATTATCTTCAAATCAATCATTTATTTTTTCTCAACAATTATGCTTGCTATGCAGATTCACTTATTTTATTAATATATTCATCATTTCAGTTATCAAATCCAATAAGTGAGTTGAGTATTTTTGACTTTTTTTTATTGAACTGAACTTCTTCGAATTGAACTGAGTTTGTTTACCATCAACTACTAAACTAAATTTGCACGAGTTTGAGACAGTGACTTTTTTCTCTTTATAAACGGACCGATAAACTCTAGGATTTATCCATTAATTCAATGGGTTGAAATTGAAAGTGTGGTATAGTGAAATTAAATGAGTATTACCTAATTTGATACTGACGGAGTTCTGGTATACAAATTTAGTTCAGATTTACATCACACTTCAATCGTCATCCAGTCAATTACCAAACTACACAACAACTTTATCTTTTGACGATCCTTTAATATTTTGAGGATCATTTTTTCTTCTCTAAGTATCCAAAAAAATTAGTGTTACAAAACTCTTATGTTAAGGCTTAGTTTATTGTAGATAGTTCATTTTACTTTTAAATTTGGCATTACACAATATTTTTGCTACATTTGGAAAGTTTAATATATAAAATCTCCCTTTACTTCTTAATTTTATAGGTTGCCAATATAAAAAGATGAAAATTTTATGTGAATTCAGTGCTGATATCTTTCTTTGGATACTCATACTTTTTTAGTGCATATATCTTGCGTTAAAAATATGTGATTTTAGTGCAGGTGTCTTGCGTTAAAAATATGTGATTTCAGTGCAGGTATCTTGCGTTAAAAATATGTGATTTCAGTGCAGGTATCTTGCATTCAAAATATGTGATTTCAGTGCAAGTATCTTGCATTAAGAATATGATTTTTTAAAAATTTGGCGTAAGTAATCTTACTTTTAAAGGTGGGCGCAACCAAAACAAATCTACAAAATATGCACGAGTTTGAGTACCCTTACCTTTCTCTATTTATAGTTGGTCAATCAAATCTTGCATATATTTATCTGATCATGCAATGATTTGAAATTAAAAGTGTTATATAACGAATTTAAACGAGTATTTCATAAATTTGGATACTTATGGATGTTTGATGCACAAGTTTTTTTCAAATATGTATCACACTTCAATTTTCAGCCAATCAGTTACCAAACTAGACACCAACTTTATCTTTTGAAAATATTTTAATATTTAAACATCCATCTATCCATCTTTTTATATCCATATAATTAGTGTAACAAAAATCTTAATTCAGTCTTAGTTTAGCAAATTTAGCTTTATAAGAAAGAAATGCGTATCATTTGTAACTTTTGTGCGGATAGGTAATCTTACATTTTAATTTATCATTTGGTGCGAATAGTCCATTTTTAGTTTAACACAAAATTTTAAGGATCTTACACATGCATAGTGCGGATAGTCGATCTTACTTTTTAAATTTGGTGTTACACAAAAATATTTATGGATCTTACATTAGTTTGGTGCAAATAGTCCATTTTATTTTTAAATTTGGCATTACGCAATATTTTACAAATTTTACTTGAGTTTAGCAT
>JAUOBV010279231.1:0-11258 GCA_032360425.1 Rubia occidens
ACAACAAAGGTAAAAATAAGTGAACAAGCTCTGATACCAAATGAAAATTTGGTTTTACCATTTTAGCTGAATTATTAGAACCGTGTTCCAACATATCCTATCTTACCAAGTATGTAAATAAAATAGCACACGAGCACACACAACTTGGTTACGCAGTTCGGTGAAATACACCTACATTTGCGGGGCTTGACGTAGTTCAGAATAAATTCACTAACCAGAAAGATACAGTACAAAGTATACCATACAACTAAACTTATCTTTTCTAATTACAAAGCATGTGGATTTTGCAAGCTCCCCTTGCTACCGATCCGCCTTGATCAGACTCCCTCTGATCTCGAAACTCATCGACGCGGGGTCTCCTCCTCCTGAGAAATTAAGGTATACGACTATGAACTTGATCAACAGGTCACGTATGTTGAAACATATGAAAACTGGCTCTTGCAAAGATCTCGGAAAGATAGAAATATGAACGCGTATTTTCTCAATGAAATTCGTTAGTGTTGCAGCCGTGATGTCCAGTATAAATAGTCCCATAGGCAGATCGAAACACTCCATGATTATTTTCATAATATTCTTATTCCTTATTTGCTTCTGAAACATATCCAAATCTCATAAATAAAAGAATTTTCCTTATTTCAAATATCTCATAATATTTCATAAATCCAATTCCACAATCGTAGGGATTTCCCATTAATCTATTATGCTTCAAAACGTCCGAATCAATATTGCATAACCTCCAAGTTCCATAAACCAATGTCACGAAATATTCAATCATCAATTAAATTCTAATCTTTCTGTATGTTCCAACATGGAACGTTTTTCTTTTTCAATTAATAATCAATGAAGTCCACGTGACTTTACAATAATAGTAACATCTTCTAGTTTGCACGTATGAATAATAGTAAGCCATAAGGGTATAGAATTTGGAATTAGCATTCTATGCTATAACTTCTTGACAGAATCGGATTGCTTGAATACCTTGGATTTTGTAAACAACCCTTTGAAAGCGCCATGGTTCTTATATGATTGTAGTTGTTTCGTGCATGATTTAGCTGAAGATTTATCAACTGATCATGTCCTGAGGCGGGGTAATAGGCCAGCTGATAAGCTAGCAAAAATGACGAAGGATATGCAAAGCCAAACTGCGGATTACCGGCCTATACATTTGGCTGCGTATTTCGCAAACTGAACGAATGCTACTGATAAGACATCTTTTTTTTTATGGTCGGAAAGGTTAAAACTGATGTGGAGAAAGGCAAGAAAATTGCCAAAATCGGATGTCAAAGATCCGCCCATACATATGCAATTAACTCCTGCTGGTGCTGATGCTAAGTTGTGCTGATCATCAGAACAAATAACTGAATTAACATCTGCTGGTGCTTGGGCCTGATGATGCTGTGTTCGAAGGAGAGGAGTTATAAAGCTTCATATGATGATGATTTTGCTGACGACAAAATAATATAGAAAATGAAGTCAAATTTTATTCAGAAAAAATATCACCCTTAAAATATTATCTAGATTAGAAGAATATAACACTATTAAGCAACTGGATCCTTGGGTTTGTCCGAATAATTAAAGAGACTCTATCACAAGATAAGGGACCTTATAATTTTATATTTTCTTTTATTTTCTTTTACAATTTAAATCATGATTGTATTAGTTTGTTTAACTTTTGATCATCTAATTATTTTTTTCAAAATACTTATCGTTAACAAAATAAAATAATTTAAATTCGTCATTTTATTAGTAAGCTCGGTAAATATTACCAGCTCAATGTGTTGATTGTATTTTTGAACAAAATATATAGACCAAACACTTTTGGATTGAAGAGCATTGGGTGATGCTATAATGACAGAGTCCCTCAGAAGACCAGTTAGCAGTATTCCAAAAATCATTAGATGTTAATTGGATGAAATGCTACACTTAAATAATTTGTTAGAAATTAATCGATATAGATAGATTTGTACTTTTAATTAATATCTTATATTATAATAGGTACATAATACGTAATGAGAAGTTCTTTTGAGACCGTCTCACCATAAAATATGGTGAGACGAGAGATTATTGTGCAAATTACAAAAAAAAACATAAAAATTTGTGAGTCAAAATATATAGATCATTAACGGGTTATAAAATATTTGAGGGTTTCCCCCTTCTCCACGCGCCTTATTCCTTCAAGCCCCAACATACCGTCTTCATCTCTCCCTTCCTCTCGGTGAACTGAACGCCTTGGAAACCCTCCAAATAACGACCTCTGGCAACCCGTTTAATGTGAGCAGCACGGATGATTTGGGGTTTCTTTGTAATTGAAAGCTACCCTAAAAGCTATTCTTCCTAAATACTTAGGATTTGGTGCTTTTCCTTTGCATCAGATTCATAGATTGGTAATTTTATTGCTTTGATCTCCCTCTTTGATTCTCCGTAGTAATACTGATTTGGGTTTGACTGTTAATTTGATGGGCTTGATTATGTGTATCTCTTGGATTCAGGTTGGAATTTAATGGGTTTGCAGGAGGAAGTTTGATTTTGATGGGATTGGAATGTCATAGTTGGCACTTACATAATGCACAATGGTGAGACTCTTCTGAGACATCTATTGTGGTTTTAATTAATTAAATAATCAAATTCTCTCTTCCATCTCAGCAATTGAGACAACAACTAAATCACTTCATTTTTTTCTCCACAATGGTTGAGACCCATTTGAGACAATTTCATGGACCCCACTTGATTCTCTATATCCTACTCATTATTTTTACCTTTAATATTTAATTCAAATGAATTTACCTAACAAAATAAATTGAAATGTGAAATTTAATAATACACCTATAATTTTTTTAATTGGATTTTTTTCAAATCTCATTTTTGAAATTAATTTCAATTTTTAAAATTTATTTTATGAACCATAATCAAACAAAATAAACATATATATTTTTAAAGAACGTAATTTTGATTTTTTTTAAAAAATCATTTAAATTTTAAAAAATAAATATTCATTTTTTTACAATTTTTTTCCATTTTTGGATTTTTAAATAGCATAAATAATTTTCATAATTTTTTTAAAGGGGACAACTTGGGGGCCACATGGCCCAATGAAAGGGTGCCACGTGTCACCCCATTCAAATAAAAATGGTTGGCCGCACTTGTTGACCCAGGGGGGCCATGCAGATCTGACATTTATGCTCTTGGGCCGGTCTGAATTTATTGGACCATGGCCCATGTCTCAATTCTTTGAGACCCCCACTGTGGGATTTAATTGTTTCGGTTCTATCTCAATTTTTAATTGAGACTCAATTGAGACCCCCACTGTACATTCTCTTAGGGGTGGTAAACGGGTGGACGAATTGAATATGAGTTGGGTAATATGGGCAATTAAAATGGTTATGACTCAATTGGACCCATTTTATACCAAGCAAAAAATGGGTCGGGTCGAAACGGGTTGGGTTGAAATTCGCGGGCAAAAAACTATACAATTCACGGGTCACAAATGGGTAAACTTGCGGGCATCAAACCAAAAATGAACCCATATGAGTTTATATACCAACCCACGATTTCAACCCATATATTGAGTCATATGAGTTTATATCTCAACCCGTATGGGTAAACCCGCGAATTTCAACCCATATATGACTCATATGAGTTTATGTACCAACCCATATGGGTAAACCCGTGAATTTCTACCCATATGAGTAAACCCACGGTCAACCCGCAAACCCAACCCACTCAACCCATATTTTTCACTTATCCATTTGATCCATTACTCATTTAGCTCATTACTCATTTTACTCATACTCACCCGGGTTTAAAAATAGACGACCCGCTTGACCCGCGGGTTGTGGGTTTATTTTGCCACCCTGATTGGCACTGATTTCTTGAAGGTGTAGTTAAAGATTTCATTTTGGGGACAATTTATCTTCTGGGTTTGTAGTTCATATGTATATTGGATTGGAGTGTTACTGCCTTGTTTGTCATGTGTATATTGGGTTGTAGCTCAGCAGTAATTTTGCAACTGCCTTCTTCATTCAACTAAGCCTTGTAACTGTCTATACCTTAGAAAGCATGCTTTTGCTGATAGTTGATCAACTAATGTTTTAGTTTTTCATTTGGTCTTTTCTTAGGAACAAATTAGCATATGTGGATATGCCTGATGAATTTCTTTCTATTTGAATACCACTTGTAGGACTGCTACTCACTGATTTTTCCTCAACTTCAACTTGACAAAATGAAAGTAAAGCACAACAGCAGCTCCTTAACATTATCATTGTCGATTTGGTAGCAATGGGTAAATGCAATGATATATAGTGAAAGAGTATTGTGGGGAGTTGGAAAGATAATATATAAACTAAATCTGTAAAATCATTAATAAATACCCTAAATACATGAACTATTTTATACATGTAAAACCATTGACAAATACCCTAAACACGTGAACTACTTTATACATGTTGTAAGTTTTATAATTATCACTTTAAACTAGACTAAATCATTAAAAATTAACAAACACTCTAAATGTATGAACAAATTCATATATTTGTTCTCTGTATGGTTTATCATTATCTTGTAAAAATTAAATTCTAAATAAAGATCTTTAAAAACACATGTCTTTTACTAAAAATTTATAAACACGTGAATATATGACTAAGTCTTGCAAAAAATAAAGTTTGAACTAAGTACTCCATCCGTTTCTCTATTTGTGGCACACTTACCTTATTAGGATATTTTTTTTAAATGACACACTTTCCATTTTTGGAAAGATTCCTTCAATCTCATCCACTCATTCTACTTTTTACTTTCTACATTCAATTTCAACCACTTATTTTCCTCACATAAATCCAAGAGTCTAAACCTAGTGTGCCACTTTTAATTAGTGAGACAAAGGGAGTAATTTAAATGATTAACAAGCATTCTAAACATATGAACTAATATATATTTACTAGTTGTAAGTCTACCATTATCTTGTAGAAAGTGAAAGTCTAAAAAAGTTCGTAAAATAATTAACAAACATTATAAACATATGAATTAATATATCTTTACTAGTTGTAGTTTTGCAGAAAAATAAAAGTTTGAATTAAGTAACATTTTAAACACGTGAACTAATATATATTTATTAGTTGTAAGTTTTGCAGAAAAATGAAAGTTTTAAATAAGTATTTAAAATGATTAACAAACATTCTGAGCACATGAGCTAATATACCTATACTAGTCGTAAGTCTATTATTATCTTGTAGAAAATGAAAGTCTGCACAACGTCTTTAAAATGATTAACAAACATTCTAAACATATGAATTAATATAACTTTACTAGTGGTAAGTTTTGATGAAAATTTGAACCAAGTAACATTCTAAACACATGAACTAAATTTTATTTTTTTTAGTTGTAAATTTTGCAGAAAAATGAAAGTTTTAACTAAGTCTTTGAAACGATTAACAAACACATTCTAAGCACATGAACTAATATACATTTATAGGTCGAAAATTTTATAGAAAAAAGAAAGTTTGAACTAAGTCTTTAAAGTGATTAACAAATATTCTAAGCATATGAACTAATATATATTTATTGGTCGTAAGTTTTATAGAAAAAGAAAAGTTGTAACTAAGTCTTTATAAATATTAACAAACATTCTAAGCACATGAACTAATATATTTTTATTGGTCGTAAGTTTTACAGAGAAAGAAAAGTTTGAACTAAGTTTGTAAATCGATTAACAAACATTATAAACATGACATGAACTAATATATCATTACAACTTGTAAGTTTTGTAGAAAACGAGAAAGTTTGAACTAAACCCTTAAAAACTAACATTCTAAACACATGAACTAATTAGCATACCAACATCAGCTATAGGTATGGTAGAAATTGAAAGTTTGATATAAGTATTTAAAACTATTAATAAACATTTTAAACACATGAAGTAATATATATTTGTTATAAATGTGAAAATAAGTCTAAAACACTAATACTATAAGACATCAAAAATTTTATAATTACGAACTATTAATTTAAATATAGGCATTTTGAAATTCAGTTAAAATAAAAATAAAAAACATGAATTATTTTAATAAAAAATAAATGAAAAAAGAAGTCATTTGCAAGGGTTGTGAATCGAAAAGCTTGTAAGGTATTTATAATAAAGAGAGTGTGTTTTTAACCCTATATTTTTTATGAAAGTAAAGAAATGACCTTGTAAAATATGAAAGTGTAAAAATAACCCTAGACTTAGTTGACCAAAATGTCAACAACAAAATTGGTCGGAAATTGGTGAAAAGACCATAATACCCCTGAGTTAAAAAATGTAAAATAAATTTTAAAATGAAAATACAACCTTACCCCCAGCTCCCATTTCTTTATATCCTTAACCCTGGGGTGGCACCGTTTGATTCTTCCCATTTTTCTGATGTCATCGTGCAAAACGAGTGACGACGGAGGTCAGCGTTTTAAATGATGTCGGTGTGGCGCCATTCGCGCTAGGATTGAGCGGTGGGGTGACAGATATGGTAGAAATGGTGATGCATTGGCGGGGTGATGGGATGGAGGTCAACAGGCCTTGTGGCATCAGTGACGGGTTGGCTAGGCGACGGTGGTGGGGTTGAGTGAAACTCTGATGGGTTGAACGGGTGGTGGGTTGAGCGGGAAGTTGTTCTGGTGATTACAGATTTTGGGGGTTAGGGTGGAGGTGACAGCAGTGGTGTGGAGGAGGCGGCGGCGGAAACGGTGGTTCTAGAAGTGGCAGAGTGGTGGAGGCGTTTGGCGTAGAGGTGGAGACAGAGAATTAGGGTTTGGGGTTAGGGTTGGAGGCGATAGTGGTGGAGTGGAGGAGGCAGCAGTGTAAAACTAGGGTTTGGGGTCAGGGGCGGAGGCGTCTGGTGTGGAGGCGGAGGAGTGGATGAGGTGTTTGGAGGTGGGGGAGAACTAGGGTATGGGGTCAGGAGTGGAGGTAGCGTGGTCTGGAGTCGGTGGAGAACTAGGGTTTGGGGTTTGGGGGTAGATGTGGGGTGATGTGGAGGCGACAGAGTGGAGGCGACAGAGTGGAGGACGGCAACGGTGGTGCTCGGGAGACGCCGGTGGTGCTAGGGAGGAGGTGTAGTGGTGATGTTAGGGAGGTGGTGCTAGTGATTACAGATTTTTGAAGCTCTCCGTCCGTGGCGCGGCGGCAGTCCAACGGCGCGCAACGGTTGTCCGGCTGAGCAGGATAAGGTGAAGAAGAAGAATAAGTGAGGGTAAAATAGTCTTTAGGTGTTTCTATTTTAAACTTAGGGGTATTTTTGTCTTTTCATTATTAGTCAACGTCGGACTTACATCGATCAACGCCGGAAATTGGCCATAAGGGTAAAATTGCATATTTTGACAATCTTATAGAGTTACTTATGCACTTTTAGATTTTACAAGGTTATTCCTGCACTTTCTCAATCTTATAGGGTTATTTTTGCACTTTTCCCTAGAGTAAATTTGTAAAACAAGTAATAAAATACGATTTGGATTTATGGCTTGAATAAGCCTTATGGCTAAACTCGGTCGGAGGATCGATACCTCTCCGTCTCAGATAATTTTTTGTTAGAATTTTTACCACACTCAACGCTCTGGAGCAGTCTCACATTAAAAAAACCTGCTCCAGCCTCTTTCTAGCCTTTCTATCCAGGCATGGATGCTCCACTCTACACACACGCTCACTGTTGAGTTTCTGATATACACGTGCATTCATGTGACAACTTTCTTATTTGTAATTTAGTCCTCCGTCTCACCATAAGTTGAGGTGAGATGGTCTCACACTAGACTTTGTAATACATAAAATACCATGTAAATAAATGTATGTTGTGGATAGGAAAACTCTAAGTGGGGATGTGTATTATGTGAAATACACATAGAGAGCACAAGCCTTAGAGATACATCGTACCTAGACATAGGCGTATCTCAATCATATCTAATCAAATCATATCACAATCACAACTAATCAACGATCTCATCTATCCTAACAGATCAAGATGGAGATATTTACCTTTTTCTAGTTTCGAACACTGTACAAATATTTGACAAGAAGTTCGCTAATATTTTTTCAAACTGGAACTTGAGGGATGGAAACTTACCCCTCACGCAGCTCCTTGCTAAGCTCGATCGTAATGCATCACCATCTACAATAGCTTCACCTATTCCTGCGTTGTTCACCTAAGACAGGAAGGATAGGATTCTGAGGAATTTGAAGTATTGTATTTTCTAATTGCAGAACATGTAACAATTCGATAGGCAAACAAAGAAAGAACAGTGTAAAGGGACATTTATCTTGATGCAAGTGATCAAGAACATTCAGGTATATGAGTAGGCTGGTACTAATGTATCAAGCCTTCCAAACTGAGCCTGGACAAATTCGGCTAGCGAAGCAACGCTTGATGAATCTGCAACATCAAGCTGATGAAACAGAATTGATCAGAAAAACTGGCAGATTCTTTGAGCTCGCGAAGGGCTTCGAGTCCCTTGTGCACGTCTCTCGCAGTTAGCACCACTGTGATTCCCTGAGAAGCTAACTGCCTCACAACACCAACATCCTATCCCTCTGTTAGCCACAGACACAGCCGCAAATCTGCTAAAGGTCAACACATTAGGTCATCAAAAGCAGAAACTTCAATTGCAAAAATGGCACAAGGAAAAAACGAAAACAAAACACATAAAATATAGATTGATCAGAAGTACCACGAACAGACCTTTTAGCTTCTGCCACTATCATTTTCTTGTTGGGATCATTTTTGAAGATGTTGTACTAAACTCCAAATTCCATACCCATGCTAAAGTGACAGCCAACAAGAAACACCTCTACTGTCAGCTACATAATTTCGCAAATAAAAGAGTTGGATCTTGTGATAACTTTTGTACAGTATGCTCACCATTATTTTATTTAGATCTAGTTTACACACAAATAAAACAAGACAAAGTCTTCACATGGTTTACTCTCAAATTCTATACGCTGCAGCAGACATTATTTCCTTGACAAAGGAAGCCTTGTCATCATTACGGTATCAAAATTTTGTATGCATATCTAGTTACAAGCCTTTTCATCAGACAGCAAAATTAATTACCAAATCTGTGATCATATTGAAACAGTTCTTAAATGAACAGGACATTGAAACCATTGAACAGAGTTCAGATCTCACGTTGAACAGAAACTGATAGACTAGAATGAAGAAAATGGATTGAATAGAATTGAATAATTTACTTACAAAAAGTACTCTACTGCAACAGTAACTAGTTACTACATCACATCTGTGTGACTAACTACATGTTTAAAAAAACTAGAGTGACTAATCAAACCCCAAATCTAAAATCCCCCCCTCCTCTACAGCAGGCATATAACATCCACTGCCAAGAGAAACCAAACTAGGTTTGAAAACCAACATTCGGTGACGACTAGGGCAATCAACTTTAAACACTCTGATTCTGGCATCGTGCCCTTCTTCTTCTTCTTCTTGCTCCTCGATAGGCGAGGTGATGAGTTCTGCGGTCAGCTTGAACAGGAAGATGTCGGGACAGAGTTCTTCGGTCTCGAAGAGGTCGGCATTGAGTTCTTCGGTCAGTTTTAACTCGAAGAGGTCGGTACCATGAACCCAACATGGATTGATACTATTGTATGCATGCACCCCTTCCATCGCGAACGAAAATTTCTTAATCCATGAATCCGCGTTGCCGTATTCCGACAGTACATATACTTGAGTTCTTTTCTCCATCTCATTGAGTACGCATACAGCTAAGGTATTATCCAGCACACCTAGTTGAATAAAGTTTGGAATTTGTATGTGAGGGAAATCGACGATGTCAAACGTCTCAGTCCGGAAGTCAAATGAAACGATCATGCGATAATTCGACGGCATCCACCAGTGACTACACCCATTCAAATACACCGGATCAAGGTTTAGGAATTCGCGCATATAAACAGATTTAGGGTCCACATCAAGTCTACTCCAACAGTTTGTGCTGAGTTTGTAAATATCAACCCTTTCGTTGCTAATGATACTGATTACCTTGTAATCGTTGGTGGATGTATCCAAACCAAAACCCAACCTGACATGGCTAGTCATAGTATGGGGAGGAAGTTTTCGGTACTCACGAGTGATAGGATTGTACAAGTTAACTTGGTTGACCTCGTCGCTGGAGTGTTCTTGAAAACAAACGATTCCATTACATGATCCAACTAGCCAAAAATATGGAGGATAGGGAAACCTTACGCCACCCAAAGTGTAGGAATTATGGGTCCGTATATGGAATAGGCTGTCCTTGGACTCCTGGCATACTTGTCCGTAAAAGACCATGAATGGATCCTCGTTTTGGATGCTACTATTATCAATGTTGTTGAAAAACTCAGGATCTTTGATCATCCAATCGCGCAATGATTTACATAAGCAGCTCAACCTCACCTTGGACTTCGTAGAGGGTAGCTTTAATAGGATCTCCCATACCAAATCCATCGGCAAACTCATCCTCCAAGTTGTAATATATGAAAACTTGATTTTATTCACCATCACAAATCACAATATATAGGGTACAATCTAAACTTTTACTTTCCTACAAAGAAAAGGAAATTATTATCTACTACCTTTTCTACAAGGAAAATGGGAATAAAACCTGAAAAGGAATATCCTTAAGTTGGTCGTTTAAGTATTTGTTTTGGGTGAATTTTGCAGATTTAGTTTTATTTTATTGAGGCTGGGGTGGTTAATTGGGAATTTTCAAAGAGTAACTGAATGGGATTACAATTAATTACTATAACTATTTATAATGATGGAATATCATGATGTATTTAGAGTGTGTTTGGCAAGGTTGGGTTTATAAGCAAAGCTGTCTTCTGCTTTTGTGAGAATAAGCAGCTGCAAATAAAAGCACTCTTAGTGTTTAGTAAATTAGCTTATAAGTGCTTTTTTTATTGTTAAAAAGCAGTTGAAATGTTTGGTAAATCTAAAATAAAGGCAAAGCCTTGTGCGAGACGTCTCACAACGAGATAAAGGATCACTACTACAAATTAGAACTACCATAACACTGGAATTCATCTCATCCTTATTTCAATAGTAGATGTTTAATCCTTCTTATATTGTAGAAAACAATTACTTACACCTTTCCTTTTGTAATTCCATCTTAAAGTATTTTTTTGGTTTATAAACTAAATCAAGAAGTGAATGAATAATGCATCTCAGGGATAATCTCAGTTCTTTATAATCCCTCAGCTAATGTAGCAATATTCACAATAAAAGTTGCAAGCACCTTGATGAAAAATAACAAGCATA
>JAUOBV010279338.1:0-11258 GCA_032360425.1 Rubia occidens
CTCTTAACCTCATTGCAAAGATTGACATCTCCAAATCATTTGATAGAGTATTTTGGATGATGTTAAATTCATTAATGTTGAAAATGGGGTTTCATGGACACTTTGTTAGAGTTATTTTGTCCAATATGTCTGCTGCTTACTTTTCTTTACTTATCAATGGGGTTCCTAATAGTTTTTTAAGGCTTCAAGGGGTCTCAAACAAGGATACCCTCTGTCACCAATACTATTCAAACTCATTATTGAGGTACTGAGTAGAGGTCTAAAATGCATGTTCAGAAATAAATTGCTTGATCAATTCAATATCCTAGGAACCTCCATGATCTCACAACTATAATATGCTAATGATACTCTGATCTTTCTAAAGGCAACATATGAGTCCCTAAAAAATATGATACAATTCTTAACAATTTATGAAAAAGCCACTGGGTAAAGGGTTAACTAAAATAAAAGTACCTTTTATGTGGGGAATAAAACCAGCATGGCAACCAGGGATATGATCTGTAATACCACAAAAATGTCACTTGGGGCCTTTTCTTTTTTGTAACTGGGAGTAACCATTTTTAAGGGCATGAAATTGGATGTATAATTCCAACAATTGATTGAGAAGATGAATGCTAAGGTACATAACTTGAACTCAATGCTTCTTGATCAAGATGGAAGAACAACCCTTGTCAAACATGTACTGGTTGCCATTCCTTAACACACTTGGTGTGTTATAGAACCTACAACTTCAGTAGTCAATAGAATAGAATAAGTATGTTTAGACTTTATTTGGGGAAGTAACAAAGATGGTACCCACAATAGACATTGGAGAGGCTGGGATAGATTGAGCTACCCCAACACAGAAAATGGACTGAAGCTCAGGGACTTCTCATCAATTATAGATAGTTTCTCTCTCAAATTTTGGTGAAAACTACAGTTAGGATCCACCTTGTGCTCAAAACTTATTTGGTCTATGCAAAAATCAGTAAGGACTACTGATCCTTGGAAGACAGCTATAAAAATCTCTCAAATTTCTTTTGACAACTCCTTTGTTCTTATTGGTAAAGGCAACTGTAATTTTTGGACAGCAAACTGGACTCACTTAGGATGCCATGCATATTTGTGGGATAGTGAAATGGGAATCCCACAAAAATACATCACTGTGAAAGAATTCAAACAGCAAAGGGACTTATTGATCAATGATATTAGACTGGGATTGGATATTTTTATGTACCCATATTATGCAGGACCAATTGATTTGGAAACCAGCAATGACAGGTAAGTTCTCTGTCTCTACTACATACGAAATGCTCAGGAATAAAAAGCTACGATCAATTTCTCTTGAAAAGGTATGAAACAAACTTCTACCTAAAAAAATTTCTATCTTCTACGAAAGATTAATTAATAATATGCTGCCAGTAGATGATGTGTTGGGAAGGATGGGGATAGTTAATAAATCAAGATGCTCCTTGTGTCTTCAGAAGTTGAAACATTAAACCATATGTTTAAACTCTGCCCAATCTCAACTAAACTTTGGTTATATGCGTATCAATTACTGGATATTACAGATCCACTTATAAATATGATGTTTGATAAGCTTTCATGGTTCTAGTCATACAACTCTGCATCTAAAACAAAATAATTATTGTTTCAACTTAATCCTTTCTTTCATATGCTTCATAATCTGGAAAGCAAGATGTGTCTTCATCTATGATAATAGTAAAAACCTTGCATTTATAGAATGAAGTATGATTTAAATGGATTCATGGTTGATGTTTTCATAATGAACCGTTAAAAGAGGTATTCTGGTTGTGACCAACTAGAAGCAAAAGGGTTCTCGCCAGTGCATAAAATCCCTAAGCTAAAGATCATCTGGATAGTTAAATGGAAGCCACCTGACAAGGGATATATTTAAAGCACTGACCAAAAAAGGATGTGATTTTAGTTAGGAATGTAGTGGGGATGGAAATGTTCCTTGGCAGAGATAACATTACAAAGGCATTAGATGCAGTTGAGGGTGAATTGTTTGCTATATTATCTGGAATAGAGGTTTGCATTCATTACAATTTCCCACCTCTAACTATACAAACGGATTGCTTGCAGGTATGTAATCTTATGAAACTGAGAGCTACATGGCCGTGGAGAATGACATCAAAAATATAGAAGTTGCAGAAGCTACTGTTCCAATGCAATGCGTCTATCCTTCATGTTTTTAGGGAGAAGAACACCATGACACATGCCCTGGAAAAGATTACAGAAACAAGGAGAATCTAAAGTAGAAATTCTTGGAATTAGAGTGACTTGAATGACAAAACAAAGGCAGCTGTAATTGGTGACAGATTGGGAATCGTCAACTTAAGAATTCAAGATATCGGATGAAGCAACTCTTTTGTGAAAAACCACTTGTATGCCCATATATTACCTATTTTGTGAATATTTCTATTGATTATCTGGCTACCCTTGGATTAGAACGGGGGTGGAGATCTAAGCGGTAGAAACATAATCAATAGAACGTATTGCATGGATAGTTGTTTTTGTCTTAAAAGCGCGACAACGTAAAACTACTTTGATTATGAACTTGTATATTTGGAATGATTACGGTTTTGGATAAAAGGTTTTGGAGCCTAATAAACACCCCCACCATCTGGTGGCTTGTTATAAAAATATCTTGCCTATTTAATGAAAAATACAATTCCCGTTAAGTTTTTCTAGTCACAATAATCAATTAAGTTTGCTATAACTAATGAACTATATTGAAATAAAATTAGGCTTTAAATATTTTGAAAGTATCATCTTGTAACAAAGAATGAAATAAAATATGTCTCAATCATCGCTTTGAACCCAAAACAAGAGATAATGTGATAAGGATCTACTTGCGAAGACTTCTGGATTGCGGAATATTGAGAAACACTCTGAATGAAGGTTGTTTGCAGTACCCTGTTGAATTCAAGAAGACACAAAAGAACTATAATCAAGAACACAAATTTAATAACTTCACCAACACAGGGGACTAATTCACATGAACCCCAAGTACTAGTTCTAGAAAAATTAACACAAAAAATAAGAATGTTTCTAAGGAATAATCTTAAATGGACAAATTTAAATTTTTAAGTAATGAGTATAAACTCAAAATATGAATATATTATGCATAAAATGGTGAATAAATTCTTCCATGGCCTTCCCTATTTATAGGTAGGAGTACGGCCCGTACAAATCCAAAAGAAGATAGGATTTAGTACTCCCCGTCAAAACTAGAAAGAATTATAGCAGGTTTAAGAAGCTAAAAATATATCTAACTAGAATACCTAATTTAAATTATGACCATAGTCATCCAAGTAATCAATCCAAATATTGGTTTAATTATTGAATGGATCTGCCATATCTAAACTTAATATATCTAATTCTAATCAAATCAAGACATAATATACTAAACCCTAAAATAAAGTCATGACCAACGGTAACTCTTCCAATGCCAAAATGATGGATTTAATAGTCCTTATTCTAAAATGAAATAAATTACAATGATCACACTACCTCACTTAAAACCAATGGAAAAATAGCTTAGTTTTAATGTCTTCACTATTTGGAAACTCTTTAACAATTAATCCAAGAAATTTTTTATTTATTCTTCAACTCTTCATCATGAAGCCGACAAATCAAAATATTAAATGCTTTATTTCTAAGCTTCATTCTTCTTGTAGTCATAGGACCATCCATGTCACTTATAGGATCCTGAACATATCCTTTGAAAGTCTTATTAAGCTTTGGCATGACATAATCTATGGAGGTAGCTTTGAAATTTGTATCATTCCCTCAGTCGACGAAAGGTTTCAACCTCAAACTTGAATCACCTTCAATGGTAAATGGAGATAAATTAGCAACATTAATCATAATACTAACATTGTAGTCGCCAGGCAAAGCAATCTTGTAAGCATATCATCTAATCTAGGTAGAGGATGTCGATACTTAATGGTGATTTTTATAATTAAAAATAAAATTAATACACATATGCCAAGTTTTGTCTTTCTTAAGAATTAAAATGAGCAGTAGAGCACAAGGACTTAAATATTAATGTACATACCATTTTTTCATAAGCCTATACCTTGTCGTTATAGCTCATATTCCCTCGGAATTAGCTTTGTAAGCAGGTCGATTGAGTATCACTGAACCTGGTACCAAGTCTATTTGATGTTGGTAAACCATGTCGTAGTTCCGCTAGAAAAACATGTACAAATTCCTGCAACCTTTTAGCAAAACATGTAGGAATATTCATAGGAGAATGCTCCTTGATGAAATAACTTTCCTTAAAATGTATAATCACAAAAAATTTATTGTTAGTCAAATAATAATTCACATCCCTCACTAAAGCATAAAATGAGTGACTAAAATCACTAGGTAATCCATGTCTCATCATAAAGATAGAAGGTAGAGGAGTAGGATTTGAATATAGAGATTTAGTCGACTTACCTGGACCCTTGGCCAAATTAGGGTTTTAAATACCTGTAAATTCAGCATTTTTCAACCCTTAGAGGGTTTAATTTCAACCACCTAATTTGGCCAGCACCCTCTCCTTGTTGATCTCATGCGCTTTTGAGCCTCGAAAACTTCTAAAGGAGATAGAGGAGTCAAGGTAAACTATGCTCAATCCTTAATTACAGCCACTTTGTTGGTGTAACCATCATGAACTGATTTCCTATCATACTTCCATGGTCAACCCAAAAAAATATAACCAGCTTCCATAGGTATAACATTGCATAAGATAGAATCATTATACTTTCCGATGGTGAAGTTAATCATGTATTGTTTAGTAACTATAATTCATCACAACCATTTAAATAAATGAGTTTTACTTGGAGATGGATGGTGAGTAACAGGAAATGACAATGACTTAACTAGGAGATTAGAAACAGTATTATCAAATGATCCTCTATCTATAGTTTGTAAGCAATTCTTATCTTTCACAAGTCATGAAGCATGAAATATATTAGCACGACTTAGCTTTTATTCAGCCACGTTACAATTTAAGAGCCTTAATGACACAAACTTACTTTGTGTTTCGGGATTTCGCTCACCTTGATCATCAACAGTGACATCTTTATCAACCTCTTCTTCCCTTTCATAAAGTGCTAGCAAATAAGCATATTCATCTTCATTATCTTCTTCCTCCAGTGTTGTTATGATTTGAGCATGAGGACAATTGGATCGCAAATGACCTCATTCCTTAAAATTAAAACACAAGGAATTCTTAAAAGTAACTACATTTTAAGAAAAAGTAATAGACTTACTTGAATTTTTTGCTGGACCGTTTGTTGGAGGGTGTCATCATTCTTTCATTTGGTCTAACACTTAGATTTGAATAGGACTGTAGGACCACGGCCGCCCATGCCAGCACTCTACCTCAGCTGAAATAGGAACTTTTGAAATCAAACTCTGGTCTTTGATTGGAAAATCCAAAATGTGTAGTCTTTTTTTGCCTCAAGCTATGCTTTGAACCAATCTTGCTTTTACCAATAAGTCTCCCATTGACACATGATGTTTAAGCATAACCAGTACTTGGATGTTTTCCCATAAGCCCTCTATAAATTGATTTTTGATAAATGTGTCATTTTCATTCATTCCAACTCTTATCATGGTCAATTCAAGATCTTGCCAGTATTCATCCATAGATTTATTTCCTTAGTTCATAGTGGTCAAATAGGTATTTTGTTCCATTAAATAGTTTTATAGGTGTAACATGATATAAACAAAGCTCGGCCTTCAATATTTCCCAAGTTGCAATAGGCTTCTTCCCGGCATATGATCTTGTTTCATTCAAATTTTCCTTCTCCCGATAGTTGTTGAGATCAAACTGATTCTCAATCGGTCGCTCCCAATGAAGATAAGTCGCTGGATTGTACAGACCATCAAATCTAGGGATATCATATTTTAAATTCTTGATGTCACGGGAAGAATCTTAACTATTTTCTGAAGCCGAATGTTGTATCCTTCAAGAATGGCATATGTTTTCTGATGCTTCCTAACAGCCCAAATTTCTCGCATCTAAACCCTTACTCCACGGATCTGAAACCCAAAATTTTGCTATCCTTCTTAGAAAATTTTGGAACAATAGTTTCCGGTCTTTAAAACGGTTTGGAATAAAAAAATGAGAATACTTCCTCTCTATTTAAATGAATTTTGAGTTAGTCAAGATCGTAATGATCAAGAATATGAAACTTTATCCAGAAAAAAAAACAAAGACTTTTTTTTGTGTGTAAGGTACACTCAAGAACTCAAGACCAAATTCAAGATCACGGAATCAAAGAACAATAAAAGAAAACAAATATGATTATGAGCATGCAATAATTTTCAGAAGAGTGGATGAAAATATCACAAGCATAGAAACTGTACAAGCTATTAAAAACTACGAAACATATCAAGAGGTGATGGAGGATAATATTTGTTAACTCTCGGCCCTTCAATGTCCTTGTGACTCGATGATGAAGGTGAATGTGAATATTAATACCAAAGTATTCTAACTCCCAAACCCTTCGCTCTCCTTCGACTCTAGATTCAATCCTCCTAGTAAGAAAGATCAAACAAACACAATTGCAATATGACACGAAAGATTTTATGAATTTGTAAATAAAAATTTGAAAATAAAAAAGCAAAAACAAAGAATCTCCTTGCAAAGACTATGAGATCTTTTGCTTTGCTCAGATATCAACTTATATGATACTCCTTGCGAAGACTTTGGAATGCGAAATTCTGAGAAGCACTCTTAACGAAGGTTGATCGAAGCACCCTCTTGAATTCAAGATGACAAATACAAATTCTAGTCAAGAACAAGACTTTAAGAACTTTAGTATCACAAGGGACTAATTCCCATGAACCCAAGTACTAGTTGCACCAAAATTAACACCAAGAATCCTAACAGTTCTAAGATCTAATCTTAAATGGAAAGACCTAATTTTTTAAACAAGAAGTACAAAATGATGAATATATTTTTCCATGGCCTCCCCTATTTATGGCTAAGATTTCAGCTAGTATAAATAAGAAAGAAGATAGGATTGAAATTTCCCGCAAAAACTGTAAAGACTTATGACAACTTTAAGAAGCTAATGTCATATATAACCAAAATAACTAATTTAAATATAAATCATGACCATATTCGTCCAAGTAAATCAATCAAAATATTGGTTGAATTTGTCCATGAATCTGTCATATCTAAACTGAGCACATCTAATTCTATTCATATCAAAACTGACAATTCCAAACCCAAAATAAAGGAGAGGTCGAAATTAACTCTTCAAATGGAAACATGGTCGATTTAATGGGCCTTATTCTAAAATGAAATAAACTACAATGTGTACACTTCCTAACCAAAAAAACTAGTGGGAAAAGGAGAATATTGTTATTCATCATGTCTTCACTATTTCAAAACTCTTGAATCATTAATCCAGGACGTTGTTGATTTATTCTTCTACTCTTCGTTGTGAAGATTATCAATCAAAGCATACAACACTACATGACGGAGATGGAAAGACTACTACCACCATATATGAAGACATTCAATGACTTGATCAAACATTCAAGGGTTATATTCGGGATCCTCCAAAATGACATGGATGGTCCGATGACAATGTCAAGAACGAAGCTTAAAGATGCGGCATTGAGTTATTTTAATGATCAAGTTCATGATGAAGAAGTCAAGAGTAAATTGGCTAGGGCTTGGATTAATTATTCAAGTTTGTCGAATAATTGAAAACTCATGAAGAACACTACACTCTGTTTTCCCATCGGGTTTTTAATGAGGTAGTGTGATATTTGCACACTATTGTGAAACTATCACAATTTAAATTTTTAGTAAGGAGCTCGGCCATGTGGTCTTTGAAGAGCTGATTTTCAAATTTTTGCTCCATTGGGGTTTAGCATGTTCAGTTGTATTCTTATTACAATTAGATTTGGTAAGATTAGATAAGGTAAAAAAATTCATGGTTACTTCTTGAAGAATTTGCCTATAGAACTATTTATTTTAGGAGTTCCGGTTAGATATGGTTTCATCTTCTTTAACCTGTCATAAGTTGATTCGGTTTCTATTTGAGATCACGGTTTTCGTCTGAAATCAAACCCTATAAATAGGGGACTTGGATGAGAATTTTAGGACCTTTTTAAAATCATTTATTGAGAAATTTTAGATTATTCTCTGTACTTGCGAGCTATTTTCATTTTTTCTTAATCATGCGGGTTAGTTAGTGTGCAATTCGAGTTTGAGAGCAATCCCGAAATCTAGTGTTCTTGAATTTCATGCGGCCTTATTAAGGTTTGCGAGTTCCTTAATTCGGTCAAAGATTTTAATTCCGCAATCCATGGTTTTCGCAAGAAGATTCATATCACTGCATTTCTGTGCTTCATTCTTCCCCTAGTCATAGGAACAACCATGTCACTTACAGGATCCAAGACATATCCTTGAAAGTCTATTCAAGTTTGGCATGACTTCATTCATTGAGGTAGCTTTGACATTTGTATCATTATGTGACACAATGATTTCAATTTAAAAAATTTATATATATAATTAAAAACATATTGTGGAAACCAAAGCAATTTTAAGACAGTCCTGACTAATGAAAGATTGTGAAAACGCAATGCTAACATAACAAATATCCCCCTTCATTTGATATCAATAAAACTCCAACATTATTTAATCTCAATCAAATTCCTTCTACTAAATGTGGAGGGAACTCCATTATAAAAGTAGATTATGATAAAATTTATAATTTAAGAAAATCAAAGATTTTAGGATTTTAAGGATAATTTAAATTACTTGAACACAAAAAAATTAGATCTTGAAATTAATTTACTTACGTAAGCGAAGTTGAAAGATATTATAGTTGTATGCAATTAATAAGCTTTAAAAATTGGTTGTCAACATTAATTAACATTATTGTAACAAAATTTCACAACATTTGACAAATATAAAATCATTTCAATATTTGTTTAAAAAAAATAGAATGTGCCATGTGTGTGCATAATATGTGACGCCCCAACCCAATACACAAGGAATTTTTATCATAACACTCAACAAAATGTTCATCAATATTAATTTGAAAACATATGACAAAGAAATAATGTTTTAAATATTTCAATATAAAAATATGCTATTGTGTGTCACGTGCTTGCATATTAAATGAAAAACACATTTAATTCATATTAATTTGTTCATGCCTTAATAGTTGATTAAAGTGTTCGATAACATAAGGTTATCTGAACATCATTTGAAGGAAATAACTATTGCAACTCGGGCACAAAATGACATGTTATTAATGGAAAAAAGAAATCAATGCCTGGATAATGGATAAAAACAACCTCATTAGCTACAACTTAATATTTGTATGGATATAAAGTTGAGAATGTCTAGAGTGTTAAATAATGGGGAGAGATTTTATGTGATAACGTTTTTTGTACGGTCTACTAAAGGATAATGTATCACTTCATGTGCACTGGTCCAAATGTAGGAGGAAGATGAACTCATTTGGAAGCTATAATCAGACACAAAAATTCACCATAAAAACCGGAAATCATTAAACATGGATGGAAAGATGGAATCTACAACAAAGTAAATTTCACTCTCAAACATCAAACGTGACCATAAGAAAAAAAACAAGATAGTATGAGAATTTATTAAAAGATAATTATATAATGTAACCACCACATACCAATTGGTACCAGTGCGAACCACGTCGAATCATCCATAGTATATCAAACTTGACCACTACACAATGTGAATGGGTAACCCTCGTTTCAGCTACACCTTGAAGCAGCAGAAAGCTAGGATTAACCCCACTATGGCACTTATTTCCTACTTTTTTTGGTTCTCGTTTAATATATTTTCTTAGCATTGCATATACTAATTTTCTTTTTCTTTTTATGAGTCATTACATTCACAAGAACATTGAAGATTTTGGGCCCTTCCATTGACCTGTTGATGCCCAAATATAAATAACATGGACGTGACAATGTAAATTATATTTTTCATTCCGAATCTGCCACTTCCTTGGAGGGATCTAAGTGAAAAAAAAATTATCTGTTGTGCCAAAATTGATTTCGGTGGAACCGGATGTTAATACAGTTTCATGTATATTTTTAAATTTCAATTTGTATTCTCTATTATACCATTAATTGTTATAAAATTGCCTGTTATTCCTTTTGTCAAAAGTTGGCTCATTTGTTATACTAGTGGGTTAAAATTATTAGTCCTATATTCAATTAAGCTGACGTCTCTCGTATTAGCAGTCCGCTAGGCTAATGGCCAGTGTGACATTGCAAATTTCAAGGTGGAATTAACAAGGGTTCAAAACAACGTTGTTCCAAAACGTCTATATACGGAGCCATACTCAAAATCTATTCAAACTTTAACTTCTAAGTTTGGTATAATTCCAACAGTCTCCCACCCTTATCTGTTCTCTTTTCGAAGGTATAATTTTTTAATTCTTTCAACTCCTTCCTTCTTTTTCATGAAAATGTTGTATCCATGGTGGGCGATGTGGTTTTTGGTATGATTTTTTTTCTAGTTCGTATTGTTTAGTTATAGTGTGAACTTTCCTTATATATCCACCTAGGTACTATGTCTTGGTATGTTTTTGGACAATTTTGTGTCATTTTCTGTATCAAAAATTGAAATTTTCTAGGTTTTTGCGGTTTTGGTCAAAGAAATTAAGGTTACATGCGACGCAGGTCACCTAATGGTTGACATTCATCTAATGCGATGGTGGATTGACATTACTTATTCATAATTAAGGTAATTATTTTAGAATTAGAAGTCGCACGTGTGTCGGTTTAACTATCAGTTATAGCGACAGATAACCGACCACACTTATATACATTTGCAATCATACAATTTGTTATAAAATTTTAAATGAAAATTCGGTTGTCTCTCGGTAAACATGTTCAGTCTAAATGACTGATACGCGACATCGTGTATATAAGTTAGCCATGACACAGATTGGAACCAACGTGTATGTGCTACGCATGACCGGCATCGTATTCATCAAGTTTCAAGGCTTTTTTGTGCGATAATTATTTTCTTATAAAAGTCAAGAGTAATGACTAGCGGAGGATCCTCCAATCGCCTCTTATTACAGGTCAAGGATTTAATTTACATATATATATATAAGCTACATTTATTTGATGTGTTTATTTATATAACTTTACAATCGATAGAATTTAATAATTCACGGTTTTTCTACAGTTCACCGCACAACGGAGCACCACTCGAGAGCCTCTCGAGTTCAACCTTGAAC
>JAUOBV010279556.1:0-11255 GCA_032360425.1 Rubia occidens
GGTGCGTATTTAAAAATTACCGGTGCTAGGTACTTAGCCAAAAAATTATCTAGGTTAACAAAAATAGAATTTTGAAGTTTATCTAGGTCATTTAACGAAAATACCGGTGTAAGTTTATCTAGGTCATATAAAACCATTTTGAAGTTTAAAACAACACATTTTCAACATCTAAATGAAGCACCTATCACTCTCCCTCAAGCAATACCCACGAAGGACCGATAATTAACAAATAACGGAGCCGATAGATGAAGGTAAATCACCTCCACTTTCTTGAATATATTCGTAACATTCATTTGTAATGTATTCTCCAAGCATATATAATTTTATATCATGATTCACTTGGGTTGCATGTAAGGTGTTTAATAAAATGCATGAATGGGTTTCTTAGGAAACGGCCCCTAAATCCAATTTCAAAAGGACACACCATGCATCCTCTCCTTCGCAGCCCATTGTATCGACACACAAGTACCCGGATGGTACTTTTATGTCCGAGAAGGCTAGGTTTGTACAAGAAACATACAAAGCAAGAGGTCATCACCCAGAGAGAGGAATAGAGGCATCTCCTCTATTGAACAAAGAATATGCAGTCTCAGGTGGAAAAAAATGGTGAGGCTCTGCCTGCATTCAACCTTAGTATTGTGAGTGAGTTTTATGCTAACTTGAGGTGCGGATCTACCCTCAATGAGGTGTACTATAGAGGAAAATTGTGCCACTCACACCGGAAGCTATAAATAATTTGTTCAGGTTGCCCAATGTTCCAAACAATTAGAACGAGTTCCTCGCACTCCATATTGACAGTGGGGATTGCTACTACTAAGAAGATCCAATTGGGAATGAGATCTTTAGTACAGTAACCAAGGAAGGAATCGACGCAGATGAGTCGGTCAAACCTGGGTGGAGAAAAATTCTGAAGAAGGCTCTGACTCCAGAAATAAATAGGTGGTATCACTTTGTGGCATCTTGAATAGACCCAGTAAAAGTTAACATGGAAGACCACATAAATATGCTTACCCACTTGTACGCAATGAAGAAGAAACTTTGATGGAATCTTGGTCGTCGAATCGTATGCATTTTGGGGGTAGAACGTGATAAGACGGGGTCATACGGTTTTTGAAGTATCATTTCATCCCTGTGTTTGAGAGCGGGAGTCACTCACCGTTCCCACGACGTTTACGGGTAACCAATGGGTAAGATTTGTGTGGATTCTTTCGACAAACAACCGGCTGAAATAGTAGTCCCTTCCCTTGAATCCAAAGTTTCCTCCTTGGAGGTCGGTGTACAAAACTTTCTTTAAGAATCCAAGTATCAGAGATCATGGTACGACCACATGGCTAAGGTTTTAAGCTATCAATTTCTTGATGCAGCGGCAGCAGTAGGAGATTTCCCAACCTTCTGCAAATGCGATGTGAATGACATAGATGTGGGTACAAGTACCCGTGATAGGGATGAAACAACAGAACATGATGACGTGGAACCATTTTCTTGAAACTATATGTGAAGAAGATGTATTAGTCGGTCAACCATTGAATTTTCGGAACACCCTAGTTTCTTTCTTACGTTAGACTGTGTAAAATTGACTTACTTATTAGAAATTTATTCATTCAGAATAAATTAATTTGAATTTTCATGCTAGGTAAGAATTAAGAATTTATAATACTTGGTGTTTTTTCGTGGTATATTGTGTAATTAGGAACTCTTAGGCTTTTATATTTTAAAAAACACTACAAACACACAAATTAACTCTAAAATGTATAGTAGCTCTTGTACATAGGTCATCACCATGAATGAAACATTAATGATATGACACCTTTGGTTTGAATAAAAAATTGTATAATTCGAAGCTATGGAGGTTGCCCTATTAAATTTTAGGGCCATAGTGCGATTCTTGGGAATATAGTACAAACAATCAATGTTAATTTTTGAGGCCATTATGTACATCCGTTGGGGGAGGAAATGAATGGTTATGATCGTATTGAATTGAATTGTATTATAGTGTTGCCAATTCTTAGTTTTGACGCTTCCAAGATTCTTGGAGGGACTAAAGTGCAAAAGGTAAAAAGTTTACTCATACATCGAAATTGAAATCTGCTTGAACTGGATGGACTCCAAACATCCCTGATGTAATTCCAAATTACACGAGTAAGGAAATGGTCGGGTTCAGGCACTAAAGTAGCGTCGTTAGATATTTAGATTCCATATTATAACTTCGAAGAAAACCATTACCGGTTACTCTAAAATGTGTACTAGCACTTTCAGATTATTTACCATCGGGACACACAATTTGAATTTAAGACAATAATATTAAATTTTGTATTTTTTAAGAGTTATGGAAAGTATTGTAATCCCATCTTACGTTTGGAGGACCTAACTACAAGAAACACAGATCAAAATTTGTAGAGTTGTATTAATCCTTAAGGTCCAACTATTCAACTTATATAGTATGGTGTATTATTAAGTCACGTTCTTGTCCGTGGTTTAGTGGTCAATGGGGTGAATGTTTGGAATCATAATGACAATTTTACTAAATATATAAAATACATATTTTTATGTTATAGGGCCCGGGCTTTGTCCAAATAAGGTTAAAACACCTAATTTAATGTATAATTAAATCATGAAAGCATCAATTTGTCAATTTAGAGGCCCCAAAAAATATGGGGAGATAAATGAAAATATGAAAATATGTAAGATGGGCAACATACACATGCTTACACCGGTAATATATTTGAAAAATACCGGTGTATACTTCAATTTTTTTGGCAGGATACAGAAATTTTTTAAAATTTCATGTCCAAAAAAGTGGGAAATTATTTACACCGGTATTTTGCACAACTTGCACTGGTAATAGTACCAGTGCTAGGTAATTAGTGGAAAATTTCAAAACTAGCTCCCGGGTTAGACAACAATTGTAAAAAAAAGGATTTAAAACAGCCTTGGGCAGCTGCTTTTTATCCATTCTTACACCAATAAAAATAGCATATGCACCGGTATGAGTACATGTGTTGTGCTCTTAGTGAATTTTTTTTAGTTTGCTCGCAGGTTCTACAATATGGAATTAAAGCAACATAGAGCAACTGCTTTTTTTATTATGTACACCAGTACTTTTTCATTTGCACCGTTATTCTCACCGGTGCTAGCTCCATAGATAAATTTCAGTTTTCACAACTGTCATCATTAATACATATGCACCGATATTTTGGAAATTACCGGTGTAAGAAGCACATGTATTAAAAAATTGAACTTCAAACGTCCAAAACAACGATCTCCATTCATCACACCCCTTCTCATCCAATCCTCCCTTCAACTTCCATGAAAATTAACCACCATAACTCCTCATAAACCACCACAACTTCCTATAACTCCTCAACCCTCACTATCCTTTGCTATAAGAAGTTCAAGAATACATCATTTTCTACAGCCCTTCATTGCTTACAACCCCCTTTCAAGGTGAGTGAAAATTTGCGGATGAAAGTAGTCAAGGAAGCCAAATTCGTTGCATCCCTGAAGGTTAGTCATCTAGGTATACTTTTCAATGGTTTTACATATTAAATTTTGGTTAGGAAACAATACTGTTATTGTACTCAAAACATGTTTGACAAAATGCCTCAATAAGAAAAAACATGTTTGATCAAATGTGTTCTAGTGTAGTATGATTATCCTTCATTTGTAATATATGATTTATTTTTTTTGGAAATTTATTGGGGTATTATTCAAGTAGTTTGTGGTGGTGTTTGAGGAATATAGCTATGTTGGTGGTGTTTTTGTTCGGGTTGTTTCAATGGTTCTATGTGTCGTATCGATGGTGTACTTTGATATGGAAGGCGTTGTGTGAGTGTACTTTACTGCCCATGGTTTTTGTTGTTCGTGTTGTATCAATAGTGTACTTTGTGTAGTATGAATGTCGTAGTTTGTGATGGAAGATGTTGTGCGAGTGTACTTCTTACTGCATCATTTTTGTTGTTCATGTTGTATTAATGGCTTAAATTTTTATCTATCAATGGAAAATGTTGATCACAATAAATTTTTGACTTCTTCTATGATGAATTTGGTTTCTCTACTCTATTGTTGTAGATGCCGCCTAAATGGGGAAGTTAACCACGAAGAGGAAGCAACCAGGACCACAAAAGAAGGAGAATGTTATCGCTAATAAGGTAGATAAGGCTGAACAAGAACCGCCGCACAAAAATATTCCATTGCACATAGAGTTTGAGGAAGAAAGACTGCCTAAACATCAATCAAGAAGGGAAGACAATGAAGAACCGGTCAAAGATTAAATTGGGAATGAAGGGGATGTTGAAGGAGATGATGTAGGGGGGAGTCGGAGGCCAACACCGAGTTTCCAAGGGAGAAGCAAAGAGCACCCGCAGAGCGAGGAAATTGAATAAAGAGGACAATGACTTATCAAAGGCTGGGGGCCAATCTAGTGAGGGATTCGACAAGTTCGAGATAAATACTTGTTGCAGGTAGTGTGGAGCTGCTACGTGTCCATCTGTCATGTTGTCAAAGGAGAACAATCATGTCCCTGTGGCATTTGAGTTCCATGAGAAAGATGTGGTTTGCACAAAAAAAATGGACAGCATGGACTGCATAAGGAAATTATGCATTTAGGTGCAGCAACAAATTTAGATCCTGGGAACACTTGTGCGATGTCCCAGACGATGTAAAGGAAGAGGCGTGGAAGGATGTATTATAAGCTCTCAAAACTCTTAGTATTGTGTTTGTTTACTTCTTTAATAATAAACACATGTTTAATGTCTCCCTGTCTATATGTTTCATTGCAGGAAAGCTTCAAAATTGGAAAACAAATTACCGAAGGTCAAACAAAAATGTTGAAGAAGGATGTTTTCAAGAAGGCAAGAGACCAACATTAGAACTGGAAGACAAAGATGGCAAACAAGTACATACATGATGTGGACAGTGAAGACAATAAATCAAATTTCAAACCATGGGAGAAGTATAAGTGGATGGATGAGGAAGAATGGCATTTGTTTGAGCGAGAGTGTCAGACCCCTGAATTTCATGTATGATTAACACAATTAACATTACGACTATCTTGCCCATCACTTGAGTTATTGTCTATATAAATCAATTTGATGATAAGCCAATTCCCCTCCTTAGGCGATTCGAGAAACAGCAATAGAGACAGCATCAGCAAAGGATTAAACCCACCACACAAGAAGAAAGAAAAAAGGGAACCGATATGTCCTAGAGAAACTTACTAAGAAGCTAAGGGAAAAGAGAGGAAGAGGTTGTCCTATCAGGGATTCAATAAATAGGAGATAGAAATTAAACTGGACAGATCACTTGTTTACCTGGAGGCAAACAAAGACTAGAAGGGGAAATACACATCAAAAGATGTTCAGAAAATTGTTGAGGGCATTGTAAGTTGATTAAATTGCTTGCACATGAATTAATTTCTATATATTGTTTCTCTATTTTCATTTATAAATTTGCATTTCCATATCAATATAGTTGAGAATAAACGATGAGAAGGAACAAGAGATGTTGATATTGAAGCCGAGAGAGGACATTCTAATAAAGGCTACAAACAAGAAGGATCACTCAGGAAAGTACAGAGAGACTCAGACTGGTCTACCTACATCAATGGTTGTTCCTCATCTAACCCGCAACAAGTGCAGCAGCACTTCCTCAACCAAGAAAACCACACCAAAGAGAGCATCCAATGAGAAACCGGTCGTCAAGGCCATGGTGTCATACCTTGAGCAGCTAGTCAAGGGTATTGCAGCTGCATGCACTATTGAAATCCTGGCAGGCTTGGCGATCCAAAGAAGTTCATCAAGAAGACCATGGATAACTTTGTTGCGGTGCTATAAAGTCACGTAGAGAACCCAGCGACGGTGAAGGTGATGAGGAGGTATGCCTACATAAATATATGTATATATATATATAGTTTCTATATAATAAATTTCACATCTTATAAACTATAATATAACAATTAACATTTTCCTCAACAATCTAACTGTCGGGATGGAGAAGATTTTACGTTGTACATCAAATACATTGTTGGTAAGAAGATCATGGTCACACATAGGTTGCGACAAATCTCTCGTCGTCAGCATAGGCAACAAGGTGGTGTGGTTCGCGTAAGAGTTTACGAGCCAATCTACCATCCTAGGGTGGAAATTCCCTTGGCCAACCACCAATTTGATAATGTTGGAGAGGCCTTGGATGGCGTGGTTGATTGTTCAATCTCTTTGATAGGCAAGGGATATGAGTAACCAAGTGACAAGGATAAGGATAATGCCAATAAGGAAATGGACAAGAACGAGGAGAACATCATGATTCTCACCGATGATGAGGTACATTCTTGTTACACCTTCACTATCATTTCACACAAAATACAATCATAAGTATTGCATTCAACAAATGGTATTAATGAATTCTGGTAAGATGGGAAAACTGGTACATCTTCCGGCAAGCTATCCCACTCAAGCACCAATTACAAGTCTCCAGCGAGAGTAAAAATTGTCAAAAAGCCACCCAAACACTTCCTTTACCGTACCACAACCATTCTGATTTCGTTGCAAATGACTAACGATTTTAAGTTTGATAAAATTGCATTTCATATAACTTTGCCCCCGCAGATTCATAACAGGCGAAACTTGAAATATTTCCCTCTTATGGAGATATTATTCATGGATTCCAATGTGGCTATCCTAGAAATGATAAATAAAAAGGACTTTTCTTCCTAGTTTTCTGACCATCAACCTTTGCAGGCAAGTGGAACAATAGTGTGGGCATAGATGTACTGGTTAAGTCCGACAACAAGCTCAGAAACTACAACTCGATAACCTGGATCGGTAATGCACAAATGGATGTGTGGACGGGGTGAGTTTCAAACCTTACGTATTTTTAATCATTTAAGATTCAATTCTTTAATTGTCCTTACACTAACAAGCACCTCTGGGAAAAGTCTATGAAACTAATGCGGGCAGCAACCAATTCTATCCTTCAAACACAGGAAAGTTGACCAACAACGATATTGAGGTAGCAAAGCATTTTGACAATATCTTGAACACAATGAAGTAAACAGATGTTGAGTTCTACATTATGCCCTACATTGGAAAGTAAGCCACGGATCCCGGTTTAACAATTACATTTCTAACCTCTTCCATTTCATAATTAATTAGTGTAATTTTCCCACAGCGATCATTAGTACCTCATCATTCTTCATCCTAGTACAAGTGAGGTTTTTACGCTGGACACATTGTCCGGGGGTATCAAACCAACCAACTTTATTGAAAATAGGGTGTTTTCTAGGTATTACAACCAATCAAATGAACATACATTAATGTAATATACTTGAAGAACTTAAGTGTTTAATTTACTTTATTGAAAGGCTTGCTTGAACGTACCAAAGGGAGAAGAGAAAAACGGAATCAGAACCTGACTACACATGGAAAATCAAGAACATAAAAGTAAGTCAATCAATCCTAAAGATCCATTTCAGCAACCTCGTTTATTAATTTAGAAAATGGGTACGAATAATGCTATTTCTGTGCAGCACCGAACTCATAATGGTTTATGGAAATACGGGTACTCCACTATGCTCTTCATTGAAGAAATGGTGCTTCCTGCAAAGTCAAACAATATCCTGGAGGTAAAAATCACATCCCCCAAATAGATATTCATAATCTCTATTACAAACAATATTCTTCACTAATATTGTAAGTGTCAAAATTGCATATCTTCCTAGAGGGCCAAGGGCCATACCATGCTTATGAAATTCAAGGTAATGCCGAGATATGGCGCGGGGCTTAGATAGATGAGTACCAGTAATAACAGAATACTTCGTTGGACCTGATAAGAACGACATAATATGTTGATTACTGGCCACTTGATTGGTTTTTAGTGATATTGAATTTGTGTGGGTTTTTTTAATTTACTTTCATTCACGGTGATGAAGCATTTTCTATTTTCCGGTTCAATAAATCCGTGATTTTGGCAATTTATATTTGCATACCTTCGTACTTTCTTACATTCTCTTAGGTTAAATTTCTAAAGTTTCAATTCAAATATTTATGCCTGTAATTACCTCAGAAATGATCTAGGAGGGCCCAACAGAAAACAAATTGGACATTGCAAAAAAATTATTAATCTTACACCGGTAAAATTAATACATACCGGTGTAAACAATACATACACCAGTAAGCTTTGTATATTGGTGTAAAAACAACTAACACCGGTACTTACAATACCGGTGTTTAATATAGAAAAGGTTCACATGTTACAAGTACCGGTGTAAATGAAATATACCAGTGTACATTACCGGTGTAAAGATCATTGGTTCCAATCAAGGAATTACAAAATCTTCTACATCGCTATTCATAATTGTACCAGTTTAAATGTGGTTGTGCCCCCCAACAATATGGTACATACGTACACCGGTATTTGTTGTCTACACCGGTAAAAAACTGTTGTGGGACGTGACATATACATCGGTATATTATTTGTCGCACCGGTATTATTTACCGGTGCAAAAGAGACTCTACACCTGTATCACTTACTGATGCCTGTGTAACCACCACGTACACCGCTATACTTACGCACCGGTATTTTAAGGGGTCAAATTACCAGTGCAGTTGCAGGAGATTTACCGATACTAATGACCATGTCCTGCTGTAGTGGTAGTTGAAAAGCAAAGAACATTTAGTCTTGGGTAAATTACTTTAGAGTGAAGTGCATTTTTAACCCTATGTTTTAGACGAAAGTGCAAAAAATGACCTTGTATAATTTGAAAGAGAAAAATAATCCTGGATTTCGTTGCATAAAGTCAACAGCCAAATTGGACAGAAATTAATGAAAATACCATAATGCCCTTGAGTTAAAAATATTTTTAAAAATAAATAACATGAAATGACCTCCTCACCCCTACACGCATTTCTTCCTCACTGATCCCCCCACCACTCCCAAAATTTGTTTTTCGCCGTTGTGATTCCCCTCTTCCATTCGACGGCAGCGGCAAAATCCATTCGACTCTGTGAAATTACCTCCTCACAGCTGTGATTCCCAAAATCCATTCGACAACGACGAAGGGATTTGAGCTTTTTAGGGGATTTGAGCGACGGCGATGAAGGGAGGGATTTGAGCGGAGCTAGGGTTTCTGGGTGATGGAGCGTGGTTCCAGGAGGTAGGGTCGGTGGTGGAGCATATTGAGAGGATGGAGGCAAGCGGATTGAGGTATAGGCCAGGGTTTTTGGGCTAGGGAGAGGTGGCTTTTTGGTGGCTGGGCGGATAGAGGCGAAAGGATTGAGGTAAAGGCTAGGGTTTCTGGGTTGGGAAGAGGTTGTAACTGGGGGTTGGTGGTGGATATGGTTAACGGCGATAGAGCTTGGTGGAGACGGTGGTGGATGGGGGTGGACGGGGGAAATTTCCTGAGAAAGTTTTGATGAGACTCGAAATTCTAGCGGTGGCGGCGGAGGCACGACAACACGGTGGCGGCGGCAGTGGCAGGTGGTGGCCATGGTGTGTTTGGAGAAGAAGAAGTAAAAAAGTCTAGGGGGTAGAATTTTCATTACAATTGTAGTTTTGAATCAGGTGGTATTTCTGTCTTTTCATTATTAGCCAATGTCGGACTTACATTGGTCAACGCAGAAAATTAGCCAAATGGGTAAAACTGCACATTTTGACTAAAAGACAGGGTTACTTCTGCACTTTCATATTTTACAAGGTTATTCCTGCACTTTCTCAATCTTATAGGGTTATTTTTGCACTTTTCCCATTAGTTTATAAGTGAAATTTAAGGGTTAAAGGGTGTTGATATTAAGTTATCTCTTTTTATAAGAATAGAACTTAAAAATATTCATATTATATAAGTTTTATTTTACAATGTTTTTTCTCTCTTGGACAAATGTTGTCCATTGCATGTCATGGTTGCCTCATAGTGAAAATAGTCAAATTGACCGGTTGTGCGGATTTATTTTAGATTTATTATTAATCATTTGTGCAAATTTATTGCACGGGACGACATGCATTTCAACCATACATTTATTTTATTGGACTAAATATTTAATTCACTGATCTATTTCAATATTAATTTATTGTTCTTATTCCTCTACTCACACATATTATGTATTCATTGTGTATATACATATATTTTGTGTTTTTCTTGGGACTATTCATTAAGTTATCTCTATTTATAATAAAAGAACCGAAATGATTTATTCCATTAATTGCATGAGAAGAAAGAGTATCTGTTAATGATTCATAATTGTTACTCTTGTTGGGGGGAATTTTCTCGCAGCATCCCGAGGCCATATTATAATTTTAAACTCATTAATTTCACATGCATAAATATTTCCTTATTGATGCCTTAAGAGTGGATTTCTTAGGATATTTTTATGCAAGTGATGTCCATAGATTATCGTAACTCGTTGTCATTACATTGAAGAACTCTATTTCGTGAGATTAACTTTACAAGTTTCATCAAAAGCATAAATTTTCTAATAAAACTAGTAAAACTTATGATGTATTCATTGATGTTATATATGTTCTTTTTATATGTATTTTTATTCACTTATGTAAATTTCATGCACCGCACTACATGCATGTATACCATATATTTATTTTATTCAATTAAAATTTTAATGCACTAATCTGTTTTGATATTAATTTACTTTTCTTATTCTTCTACATAAACATAGACATATGTGAGAGGGAGCAAAAACTTACATAGGTATCCACTTTGCACGCGCCATGTGCCATGGGGTGTCAATGCTTCTTCATCTTCCAGAAGACACCAATACAATCCAAGTACTAGAAAGTGCACTCGGATCTAAAAAGAACCCTAGAAAAAACTCTTTAGCAACAAACAAATAATTTTTTAAGTAGTTTACTACACTGCCACGTAAAAGCAACCAGTGAATCCTTCATATATACATTTTTGAAAATTCAATTATAATAATCACATTTCAATAGTCTAATTTGTTTATGTGTGTGCGCACACTAGATACTTATGTATGTTTTATACTTACAAATTAATTGTACAGAAGATACAAGATTTTTGGCAATTATCTTTCAAAATTTAACTAATCAAGTTGAGTTCATCTCATTTTAGAAGAAAAAAAGTGAGTTTACTAATCCTTCTTCTTTACATTTTCTAAAAATAATCATGCATACGCACCAATGTTTACATTTTGGGTTAAATGCTTTTCTAACCCTGCCTTTAGGATGAAAGTGCCAATATAATCCTGTAAAATGAGAAAGTGCCAAAATAACCCTAACTTTATGAGATATGT
>JAUOBV010279660.1:0-11255 GCA_032360425.1 Rubia occidens
AAAAGTAGAACAATACTGTGGTTTGGAGAGAGATGGAGAGATTTTAACAGCAAATTGGATATGGACTATGTTTTTGGAAGAAGAGAAATTTCAACCCAAGAACTAAGCAATCCGTTCATTAGTGAATCAAGTTAGAAGGGTTTCGTTGGAAAGCTTGTGGATGAAGAATCGGTAAGAAACTAACCTTTACATGCTACGAAGAATATACATAGTGGATACATAATTATATTTGTATACAAAGACATATTTTGTTGGATAGACTAGCATATGCATGAGTATATTATCTTGATTAAAATCAATTGTGTATGTGGTTTGTGATTGTCATTGCTTAATAATTGTAACAGACCCTATTTCCAAAACTAGAGTACCACAAACTGGACAAAGTGATGTCGCATAGTACTACTCGGGCTCTGGTCATTTCTACTGAGTAGTGTGAAACATCGGTTAAAAACTAAGTTTAGGCACTGTCTCGGTCCGATATTATAGGTGACATCACATGATGTTCATTCAACTGATGCAATTTCACAAATAACTAGTGAACTACGTTGCATAGACACAGGGGAATTGAGTTAATATTCTCCCTCATCATTTCCCTTCTTCATTTTCATAACCAAACCACATATTTTGATGTATTCACAGGTTCTAAGAGTGAAACATTTTGAGGTTTCAAAAGGAAACAACATGCGACACAACATGAGTCAAGGAGGCTATGAACTAGTCACAAGAACAATCATGTAAGAAATGTTTGAGGCTAGAGTGTTTGATAAAGTTGAGCATGGGATGATGGATGAAGAAGCAAGGAATTCTACGGAATATCACATACTGGATGAGGTTCCCCGATTTAAAGAATGGTTAAAATGATACAAAATGCATAGGAAGTATGAGGGTAAGTTTCACACCAAAGATGCGTAGGTGTTAGCTCGACAAATTGTAAGTTTTCCAACTATTTATTTGATTTAATATATGGGCAATATTACAAGATAAAATTTGACCAAATAAAAGTGATCCAACATTGGTAATTTCTACGAGGACTTAAGAAGAAATCAAGAGTCCAGCGAGTTCATCGGGGTTGGAAATAAAGACATACTTGGTGTAGCGCTAAATAAGAAAGAACATCTGGGCCGGATCTGGGGTGTCGTCACTCTCGCTACACATAGGGATATCTTTGTCAAATATTGACCAATGAAGGTTGATATTCCATCAAATAGCCAACAAAGAGAGATTGATGCTTTGAAATCTACAGTTGCCCAACTAGTGGCTTATGTCTCGCAAGAATTGAATGGGAGGAAAATTCCACTTGACTTGGAGAGAATCCTAGAATTTTTTAAACCAACAACCTTAACTACCCCTCACGCTTCTTCTCCGACAATCTCAACACATGACCACCTTGTGGGTGATAGTAGGCCTGAACCAACATCTCCGACTTCGAC
This sequence comes from Rubia occidens, assembly GCA_032360425.1. NCBI lineage: Eukaryota > Viridiplantae > Streptophyta > Magnoliopsida > Gentianales > Rubiaceae > Rubia > Rubia occidens. The sequence continues at coordinate 1,431 of JAUOBV010279660.1, forward strand.
AACACCTCTTGCGTTTGACTGACCAAGAACGAAGTTGGTAGAGGCCACCCAACGAAAATTGAAGGTAAATATATTACACTATTCATATTCAAATTATTTTATATTTTTTTAATTTAGGAACTCTTCTTGTGAAGGATAATTCCTTGTGCATTCTTCTTGCAGAACATGTTGATGGTGAGAGTCATGTCATTCCGGAAGGAAAAGTGTACACATCTATACGATTACTTCATCATAAGCCAGTTGCGAAGGAGAACGTGGCAGTTAATGTCACTAAGAACCTCGTAGATGGTATAGTTCTTCCAATTCCAAATATCGAGGCAACTACAGTGGACTGCGATGGGAATATATATTGAGTGGCCACTTTGTTTGGTCTCTATTTTGGAAAACATACCCCTCCCCAAAAGGTAAAAAAAGTGGTTTCATATAACATGAGTTGAGACAAAAGTTCTGTACATAACTTTTCAAATTTATTTCATATAGATCGAGGCAAGGATTAGTAGCCCGGCCAAATTGGCAAGTACATTTGGGGATCCGAAGGCTACAAAATCTCGTGTCCCAAGAGTGAAGCCACCTCCATTCAATTCCTCGAAGGATGGCTCTCTAAAGAAAATCCACGTGATATTGACAACTCACCCTCCCTCATCTTCATACAAAATTACAATGGAAGAAGTTGATATTTTGGCTACAAGGTAAATCCAATCATCCGGAAGGAGGATTTTGAGGCCATGTTCCATTTCAAATGTCCCCCTCCCGTGATGCAACTAAATTGCATGTAAGTATGAATCCATCAACCAAGAACTATTCATTGTTGTAATTATTGCATTGCCCATCAATCTATCGAGGCTTACTATGTATATAGGCTTTTGCATGTACAATCTATTTCCAAAATAAAAGGGTGGAGAGGGGTTATTTTCCCATTGAAGATCTAACATGAACATGTGGCGATGGAAGAGCGTTATGCCTACTTGAGCTTCTGGTTGATGAAAAATGAGAATTCGATCTATATCGCACCTTATTACGAGAGGTGAGTCAACTGTACGTACTGACTTACAATTGTTTTGATTGTACTATAGATTATGGGTTAATAATAAATTAATGGTAATTTCATATTTCTAGCACACATTGGATGGTCACCGTCCTCGGTATTCACTTAAGCATGGTGTTCTGGTTCGATCCATTACATCAAACGCCCCCGGATCAGAAAAGGTGATGACGGATCCTTTAATTAACACCCGCAAGGCATTCTATTTGAAGTCCCTAAAGGTAAGAATTTACAAAAAAAAATTGAAATAATTATTTCAATATGTGAATAACTATGTGTTCATGAACAAATTGTGGGTACGGTTAGCATAAAAAACAATCGGCTTCGTGTTAAAGCGATTAATATTGCATGCAATTTATTAAGGAGTTCGTAGCGAATGTGAATGAGAATCAATATGATCTACAAAAGGTATGTCTTATTCTCACATTTTGTTTCAATAAACAATGACACGACTACGTCCAACCTTAGCATTCATTAAGTGATTACTTTATGTTGTAGTCTTTTCCTGACGATAAATTACCGTACACCATGAGGCGGCTGGAGGATTTATGTGAAAGTTGGGCGCTTTTCATGAGGGTAAATAATTTGAAGGATTTTCTTAACCTAACAACTATATGAGGAACTAGTATTAGATTAAGTTTTTTGTGCGGACATTATTCTCTAAAATGCCCATTGATACTTTGCTAGGTTTTTTTGACACCTTGATATAGCTCTCTATCTAGCTATGAAGTATCAATGATATAGTTCATTTTGTGAGAAATTTGATAATTTTTTATTGTGTATTGAAGATGTAGCATTTATATTTATTATCTGTATACATTATGCTAGTTGTACCTACATATCATCGGAATAGCGTTCAATGCCAGACACACTTTTAATGAAATTTGTATTACTATATATATCTCAAGTACCGACGTCGTGCACGTATAATTTACCATTTGGTTATTCCGATCCCATGAATGCGACATCGCTCAATGATCGTGACACGTTACCGATGGTATCACAAAATAACTGAGGGCGTTCAAAGAAAGATTGCAAGCACCTCGTACATTACATATATGGCACCCTAGTCGCATCTACGCAAGAGACGTCGGTTAATTAAAATGGCATTGTGTGAACCCATATGCCACATCATCATTTCGTGGGTATAGACCAAAAGGATACCATAGTCATATCTATGCAAGAGATGATGGTCAAACTAACATCGCAAAACAACATACTGATCGACTGCCATGAATTCGTTCTTGCCGACGTCGCACTATGGTCGGCTATGGGATCCTTACATACATAATTACCATGGTTTTTTTGAAAATAACTGCAGTAAAACAAAATACTTACTGCAGGTTGAAGCCGCGGTCATAAGTTACAATCTACGACGTCGATTAGATAATTGTGCGACGTCGTCTACCGGTATAAACGATATCACTAACTCAGATTAGAGACATCATCATCGTCGATGTCACAAGCTTTTTGGTAGGTTGTCCACCTGCACATATAGACCGATTTCGCACTGTCATCGGTAACACCGTTGGCTATTGACTATTTACCTCATTTAAAAATGAGGTAAAAAATACTTTTTACTCAGGTAAAATATATACTTTTTACTCCGGCCACATTTACCTCACTTTTTTTGGACCAAAAACCGAGGTTAAAAGCCCTCCAAAATCGAGGTAAAAGGTGTTGTTTCTTGTAGTGTACATGAATCCAAAACCAGTACTCCAAAGGATACAAAAAACCATGATATTCAATCTGAGCTGCAGGATGAGGATTGTGTCAACCAACTAGCACAAACAATCACAGAACTCCAAAGAATTACATCTCTAAATGATGACTACCTATAGAATTTTCACATCGAGCAGAATAATGATGGCAAATGTGTTTTAAACGAATGGATTTCCCAAACATAATTGAAAATCATAGAACCAACCAAAGGAAGAACAATGGATGCTAAGATTTTCTTGAAAGTTTAAAAGATTGAAAAATGACATAAGAACCTGGAACAAAACTATTTTTGGTAATGTTAAGGATAATAGTGAAAAAAATCTGAACTAGAAATCTCTCAACTGGTAAGAATTTCTGATAATACACATCTCCCAACCGAGAACAAATCTTAATGCAACCAAGGCAAAACTAACTTGAAGCCGAATTGAAAAAACATTTTCCTAAATAAAAAATCGAGGATGAGATGGCTACAAGATGATGACCTGAATACAGGTCATTTTCATAAAACAATATCTGGAAAAAAAACTCAAGATTGTCCATAATTAAAATCCAAGATAAAGATGGAAATTGGGTGGACACTGGGAGGCCGTTATCGTGCCTCTCAAAATAGTATTTATAGGCCCTTATTACGGCTAACTACTAGAGAGTAATTAGTGGCAAGTCAGGATCGTCCATGAGGAAAAGGATGTTTTATCGAGTGTTAAATATTATAACACACAAAGATGTCACTCTAAGTGTGTGGTAACAAAGTGGGTGGTTTTGAGTTTAGAAAAACACTACGACTACTTTGAGAAACTAGATTAAACAACAATTCAAAATAACTATGTAAATATACGATCACAACTAGCACAAAGGATAAAACTAAGATTATCGAGTCTTGGGTGCAATTGATTTATATTTCTATTTATCCTTTGATCATCGACTAATCATCCTAAATTTTAGCATCAACCCCATATTGTGGAGGGCTTATCAACACCTTTCGAGTGAAGATATTTCTCACCTCTCCTCGGTTATAGTTTAAGTGGGCGATCGGTGCCACACAATAACCCTAACCCTTAGGTCACTCTAGAAGATCACCGTCATAGACTTCCCTGAGAATAGCAATATACATAGATACCCAACACAACTACCACAATGTCCAACGAGCGAGAAACATATAGATAGCACAAGTATATCTACTAACAGAGACTACGAGGATCGACCTTCATGCTAGACGTTGTTAGTGAGCCTCATCGATAGTTAGGCAAATCCATTCAAATTCATCCTAAACCACAAAAAAATTATCAATCAACAATCACAATTAGTCGTCACCCCTAATTTCAACCTAACTTCAATCAACAATAATCACATCGACAAAATGACAAATTCTTCCGAGTTTGACCAAAAACCTGGTGAACAATCAATTCACAATCTTCAACTAGTTGATCATCCTAGTCTAAATCAAGCACTGAACACACAAAAAAGCACAAAACATATTTGATAATTAAAGCACAAAATAGGATAAACCAAATCTAAAAATTCATACTAAAAATGCTTATCAATTGCTCCCAAGCATATATTTAGCCTAGATTAGCTAAACCCATAATAAATGAACAAAAAATCATGGTAAACATAGGAGAAAATATGGATAAAAAAATTAAAATTAGGGTTTTGAAGAGAGGAAATTCGTGTGAAGAAGAAGTAATGAGGAGAGGCTAAAAATGGCTAATAAAGGCTTCAGCCCAAATCCGCCTCTGCGGGCCTCAAGACATGTCTGCAGCCCACAATGAACTAGTTGACCGATAGATTTTCATTGGACTACTGTTACAGGCCACAATACACCTCTGTGGCCTGCAGTGAGCTTGCTGCATGCTTCTACCAAAATTCCCTATTTTGTCCTTTTGTTTTCAAAATCTTCTAACTTCTTTGATTCTTCTTCAAAATCGAACTCTTTCAAACCCGAACATTTCAATATGTTAGGGTTAAAACATATTGACTTCAACTTAACCCCTTAATTGATAAAATGTTAATTTCTTTTCAATTATCTATTACAAAATTAGATTTCGAATGTGATAAAAATTGAGCACATCAAACACCCCATACTTATACTTTTACTTATCCTCAAGTAAAAATGATGAAGGCCTAAGGTGGTTCCTAGATTTTCTACCCCATAACGTATTTGAAACCTTTCCCTTGAGAATTATTTTACCCGTAAACATGAGAGACAACTCATCCCCATTTTTGTGACTAAAAAATTCCACCCAACAAAATTCCCAAAACAAATATTGCATCCAAGTAAGGTGATCATCATCCAAAAGTAAGGTAAAAGAAGTTTAATTTTTTTTCATTTCTCTCATTTTTCCTAGGAGCCCTTTCGGATTTTCATCCTAGCTTCTTATTATTTTTGCCTCACGCCTCACCTTTTTCCACACAAATTAGTCCTCTCATTTTTGCATAGATCTCCCTTTCAGGTTTTTGATATTTAGTCCTAAGTTGCCCGCGAGTGGGTTTCCAACTTAGCGCGATTAATTTTAATCATTTTTTATTTCTTTGAATCTCCAAAGAAATTATTAATTATAATAGAACAAACGAGCAATATAATAAGCATATGCTAGCAATTGACTAAAATAATTCCCCAACCCCATACTTAAAATCTAGCATTGTCCCCAATGCACATAAACGATCAAAGCATAAGTGTAGAATAAAGGAAATAGGAAAGTACTCACAACTAGGACCGCAAGGGTCCAGCTCCTCCCTGAAGACAAGCTTTCCTCTGAGCGTGTTCCGCCTGCTTGTGAGCACGGAAACCTTTGGGTAAACTAAAGGGTCAATCATCTGAGGGGACCGTAGCTAGGATATGACAATGTTAATCCCCTTCTCAAATCCAGCAAAACTGTGGTCGGCTATCTCCCACTCTATCCAGGACTGCTGCAGGTGCTGATGGACCTGCTAGAACTGCTGATGGACACCTTGAGGAAATAGGTCAACTGTACCCTGCAAATGGGCAAGCTGGGAAAGTGCCACGTTGGTTTGCCATTGCATGTGTGCCACCTGTTGTCTCAAATCGATCGTATTCCTCTGCTCCTCGTGAGAAGTCTGATGCTGCTCCTCGTGGGAAGGTGGCTCTGACCCGGGTGGCGGGAATCGCACATGACGGTTTACATCCCGTAGTGCAGCCCAAAAGATACTTCTAAACTCGGGGTCTGAAATTATGAAAAACTCGCTAATCGATGTGCCCTCAATAAAGGCCATCCTGTCTGGCTGGGGAAGTCTCACAAACATAATAGAATTCTTCACCCAGTACTTCTACATGTAGCCTACCCAACATCATGCAACATCTTGATGTTGAGTAGCCTGTGAGTGTGAAGGTAGCAGTCATGTCACCCTGAAATGGACTCAGCCGTGGTCGGTAGCTGTATCCCAACCTCGCGGGAAATAAGGGTCACCATACCTTCCACACTGATCTTCCCTTTGTCCACTCTTGAGAACTCAATGTATCTCTTGACCCCACAAATCTATCCAGTTTGGATAACCTTGTCCCTTAGACGTCATTGCCCAGTGACACCTCAAAAATCATTGGAACACTGAGTAATTTCACCGTAACACAACATTCCCTTAACCAATAAGCGGCGGGTAATGCACAAAGCAAGATAGACTATGAGGAAAGCCTTGTCGGAACTATCTCTTGCCCTTCCGATGATCACCGGCCAAAAGCTAATCATGTGGACATCAGAGGAATTTTCAAAATCATCATCCCCTCCAAGCTCTCATCTGAAAATCTTAGATAATGTGTCATAACTCATAGTATATGCCCTATCATTTTGGATAAATGAGATGTATGGCCCATTTGCCCATATCTCCTTCTTGATTATGGCAAAGAACTCAAGTTTCAACCTAGTGTAGGTCAACCCACTCCTGGATAGAAAACCCTCCAAACTAACCTTCCTAAAAAGTTTCTTGAAAGGTTGCCACAACCCCAATTGTTCATTGAAAATCTGGTAATGGGAGAAGTTTGTTAAAAAAATTACGATTTGGAGCGACCAATTTTTATTCCACCTTGTTACATATTCACCCGTGATAACGGTCAACCCCATGTGGTCAACCGTAGGAGGTCAGGAAGAGCTAGAAACACCTCGAAATGAACTAACAATAGTTCAACACCTTTTGGAAGCCATAAGGTATCGTGGAAGTAATGGATATAGTGTGTAGAACACCAATGAACCCAAATGTGTGTAAGATAGGTTGAATTTGACCAAAAATTCAAGAACCCCCCAATTTCTAGGGTTCTTGAGTTTTTAAATCAAATTTGGGGGAGATTGGTATGATTTGGTGTCAGTGACATGGAAGAGTGGAAAGAAAATGGAGAGAGGGGAGGATTTAGTCGGATTTGGTGGTAGGAGGTGTTTTCCGGCGACTTGGTGGTGGTGGAGGAGAAAATGTGAGGAGAGGAAAAATAGGGCTAAAATTAAAAGTGGGCGATTTTGTGTTTAATTGTTGCAGGCCACAATACACCTCTGCAGCCCACTGAGGAGATTCTGCCCAAAATGCAAAATTTGACTTACCTTACTGTGGGCTGCAATACTTCTCTGCGGCCCACAGAGAAAACTCTGCCCATATTCGAAAAATGCCAATTATCTTCATGCGGGCTGCTGTACATATCTGCAGCTCGCGGAGTAGAATCTGCCCTGAGCCCGAATTCTCTTCAAAAAATTCTCATTTCGGTCATTTAAATTCATCAAGAGTAAATTATTCCTACAAATCACAAACAAAGAAAACCTAGCATAATATTGCTCCAAAATTAAAATCTAAAAATTATCATAATATTTAGAAAAACAACACACTTAAATTATACTTAAATTAAAAGGAAATAACATTTGCATTGACGAAATATCCCCGGTGATCAAAACCAAGTTTATTTAACGTTGTCAGCACGACTTATTCACACAGCAACGAAAATGAAGTTACATCGGTGAAATTGCATCAAAAGCATCCGGGTGATCAAAATCAAGTTTATTTAACATCATTGGCAAGTATTCACACCAAAGCCACTTCTCAATAACCAGGTTGTCGAGTGTTTTCTCGACTAGTTCCGGCTGGAAACTCTTATAGTAGTGCTTCAAATGGTGGCCATTCACTTTGAAGACCTTGGAAGTATTATTGCTCATGTATTCCACCACCCCATGCGGGAAACTTTCACCACCACAAAAGGGCCAATCCACTTTGACTGCAATTTGCTTGGAAATAACCAAAAACGTGATTGGAATAGAAGGACTTGTAAATTGCATCATTCTCATAGGAGTCATTCTGAATCTCTTCAATATCTGGTAATTAAAGAATTTGGTGAACACTGGATTCATCTAAATTTATATTGAAGCTTTTTACAGCCCAATATACTTTGTGTTTAAGCTCAACCTGTAAGTAACACAGCTTCCCAAAAACCAACCGATATAAAGACATTCCATTTGGAGTCTTATAGACCATTCTATAAGCCCACAAGGCATCATCTAGCCAAATGCTTCAATCCTTCCTATTCGGATTAACCGATTTCACAAGGATTGATCTGATCTATTGATTGGAGACCTCGGCCTGGTTGTTCAATTGCGGGTGATAGGCCGTGGAGGTTTTATGGGTTACCTCATACTTCTTCAACAAAGCCTCGATTGTGCGATTGCAAAAGTGAGTTCCTCAGTTATTAATCACGGATCAGCGGGATTCTGAATTGGGAAAATATATTCGCTTTCAATAAATCTGCCGCCACTTTTGAATCATTGGTCCTAGTGGTCTTTGCTTTGACCCATTTAGACACATAATTAACGGCAATAAAAATATAGCAACCAAAAGAATTCAGGAAGGGTCCCATGAAGTCAAGCCCCCACACATCAAATGCCTCACAATACAAGATGCTTGTTTGTGGCATTTTATTTCTTTTGGAAATGTTTCCCGTTCTTTGACACTTATCACATGATTGAAAAAACCTATAGGAGTGATTCATCACGTGGAGCCAATAGAGACCGCTTTCTAACACCTTCAAAATGTTTCTTTCGGTATCAAAATGTCCACCGCATGCAAGAGAGTGACACATATTTAGAATTGAACCTACTTCACTCTTCGGAACACATCTTTGAATCATTTGATATGGGCAATGCTTTCATAGATATGGATAGTCCCACACATAGTACTTAGCCTATTTTCAACCTATCCCTTTGGGCCTTAGAGAAATTTGAGGGAAAATGGCTAAAGACAAGAAAATTAACTAGATAGGCACACCAAGGGTGAGCCTCTCTAATCGCAAACAAGTATTCATTGGGAAATTCGTCCCGGATAGTCTCCCTCATGGGTTTCTCAATAGCACTTTTCAACTCACAAATCAATGTCAATCAACTTAGATAGTCCCCCACTACATTTTACCTCCCCTTTTTGTCCCCCACCTCTAAGTCAAACTCACTTAAGAGGAGTATCCATATTATTAACCTAGGCTTAGTGTCCTTCTTGGTCATTAAGTAGTGAAGAGCCTCATTGTCCGTGAAGACAATGACCTTTGTACCAAGTAGGTATGACCTAAATTTTCCAAGAGCATATACCACCGCTAATAACTCATTCTACGTGGTGGAGTAATTACGTTGTGCATAATTAAGAGTTATTGAGGCATAGTATATAGCATGAGGGATTCTCCCTACCCTTTTTACCTTGGACCGCACTAATGGAACAATCACTAGCATCACACATAATCTCAAAAGGGAGGTCCCAATTAGGTGATTTGATGATGGGGGTAGAAACAACATTTCATTTTAAGTATCGAAGCCTCTTTTGCATTCTAGGTCAACCAAAAAATTTGCCTCTTTTTTTAACAACTTGCACAAAGGGAGAGGCAATCTTAGAAACGTCCTTAATGAAATGTCGGTAGAAACTCACGTGACCTAGGTCTGACCTAACATCTCTAACACTCGAGGGTATGGTAGGGATTTAATCGTGTCAACCATAGCTTTGCCTACCACAAGACCTTGGGAAGAGACCACATGACCAATACAATTCCCTTTTCCACCATGAAGTGGCATTTTTTGGAGCTTAATACGAGATTACTT
>JAUOBV010279770.1:0-11254 GCA_032360425.1 Rubia occidens
CCATCCATCTTGGTTGACCATGAAGCGCAAGTATGTTATGTTGTCTTTGATGATATGTTATTTTCCACCATCAATGACTTCCTCGCATATGAAATTTTTTTCTAGCTATTCTGTGAAAGGCCATTTATCTTGTTTTGTCTGTGTCAAGGAAACTGATTTTTTTCAATTGAAACACGATTGTAAAATAATTTATCAGGGACATAGGAGGCTTCATCCGAAGAGGCACCCATAGCGCTCGGCAAAGAAATGGTTCAATGGGAAAGTGGAGGCTAGAGGACCACCTGTGCCACTAAATGGTACATATATTTTTGATAATGTCAAGAACATTCCCAATGAATTTGAGAAGAAGAAAAGAAAATTAGTTGTTGATGCTAGTTGAAAAAATTGCTCATTTTTTTCAATCTCCCTTATTGGAATGATTTGGATGTTAGAAATTTTTTGGATGTCATGCACATTGAGAAGAATGTCTGTGATTCCTTGACTGGGGTGTTGTTAAAGACCCGTAGCAAAAAAACACAGGTTAAAAGATAGGATAGATTTGGTTGAGATGGGAATTCGGAAAAATCTAAGGCCAGTCACTTATGGGAAAAATTGTTATTTGCCCCTTGCATGTTATTCGATGTCGCAGTCGAAGAAGAAATATTCATGCGATACATTGAGTAGTGTGAAGGTTCCAGGTACATACTCGTCTAACATTAGCACTTCCGTGTTAGTGGAAGAGTTGAAGTTAGTTGGGTTGAAGTCACACGATTGTCATAACCTAATACAGGAATTGAATGCCATTGCGATCATAGTTTCACTCTCATCCCATGTAATACTGTTCATTATGAAGCTATGTTTGTTATCTCATCCTATAGCAATTAAGGTTTGTTATCTCATTTGTCTAGTTCGGTATCTCTGATAAGTGTTATTTGTACCAAAATATCATTCCCTAAAAATAACAACTGTATTAATCAAGTGATCTTAACCTTCAAGTCACTAGTTTTGATAATCACTAAAAAAAACTAAATTTAAAATATTCATAATAACAATTAGGAAGTCAAATTATAGTTTTAGTGAAAACATAAAAACAAATCATAGTGTAGCATAGATCAATTTAACAGAGTGAACAATTTCACTTGTTCACAAATATTCATTCATCATCATCTTCAATGTCGATCGTTGAAGTCGATCGTTTAAGTTGTGGGCGGGAGGTTGACGTGAGGTGTCGCTCGTAAGCTCTTTGTAATTTTTCCATGAATATGATATTCACCTTCATTGCACAAAATTCCTTGCACATCCACTTATAGCAATCTTTGAAACCTTTTAGATAAGCTTTTTCAGTACCTTCATAGAAGAACAATTGTTATAAGTAAAAGAATGAAAGTGATTGAACAAAATGTTTTATTAATCAAATGTCACTAAGTAATTTTCCTCGAACTCATTGTAGAATACCCTAGAGTGTAGAATGGTTAGGAAATGAGTTAACCTCGTTGATATTCAATAAGTCTAACAAGTGTGTGTAATTCTAACAAGTGTGTGTCGGCCCAACGTGATAAATAATCAAGTTGGGTAGCTAAGGTGAGTAGAACGAGGATGGACATCCGCTACGATAGTTGGCGTGAAGTTCCCAAAGATTACAGGGCCACTTTATGAATGCAATGCAAGGTAGTAAATTGTTATTTCCAAAATTTTGTCCTTGATTGAAACCTATCTCCATGATTGACCCTATGGAGTTGGAAATCCTCACATAGGTCATTTGACATCTAATCACCGGACATGGATAATTTAAGAAGGATGGCTATGTTGATGATGTCCAAGAGTTGGCGTCAACATAAGTACACTTCGTCAAGGGACTACATTTTTTGTGATAAAAAGGGTGATCTCCCGTGGCTAACTTACACTCACACTCAACCCGGAAGTTGGGAGATCCACAAAAGGAGGGAAAATATCCTAAATTAGGGCAAGAGAGAAGATAAACAAAAAATTGGCATGAAGAATAAAATTTCTCACTGATTGAACCTTGGGAGTTATGCCAAGGCAACAACGGACCTCGTGAAACAACGTTTTAAGAAGATGTGCAAATTGCAATAGAGGGTGGATGACCGAAGATGAGGCAAGGCCTTCTGTGAAACCAATCAACGAGGAAGACATTGAGAGACACAATATATTCCTCAAACGTCGGTAAAAAATAGACATAGTGTATGTCAAAGATGAAGAAAAAATGATTGCGGAAAGAATTGTAAGTAAATATTATAGTGAATATATTATTATTTTCAAAATGTTTTTCTTAAATGTGTATTATTATTTACATTCTTTAATATTTAGGAAATTTTGAAGAATGATCAACTACGAGGGCACTTCATTCCAACTGATAAGTATGAGATCCTTTGTCAAGCAACTGAAAAACCTGACCACACGTGGCGTGCTAGGGGAGTGGGATCTTTCATTACCCAACGGGAGGTGTCTGGCATTGTTAGGTCTTACGATGGTTCGGAACCTTCCAGAGTCCACATTCTACAAACAAATGCTTCTTCGGGACAAATGAATTGAGCAGCAAGATATCCTCATTCATAGGTTGATCCAACATACCGGGCTTATTCTTCCAGACAACTTAGATGATTTGATGCCCGATTGGAACCCACCATCAAAGGGATCAAGTCATTCCCCTTTAGATATTGAGGTGAATCGAGAGGCTATTGTGAAAACTCCAAGAATTGAGCGGCAATTGTTCAAACCGATGAATCTAAACAATGTCTTACAACTAAGTGGAAAAAAGGTATATATTTATATTTGTTCAAAATTTTGCTAACCATTGAAGAAAATTGTAAATTAACATATAGTTTTGTGGGAATGTAGAAATCACTCTCGTGTGAGTTGTATATCGACCAAGGCATAGGTGGTAAACCACACTCCAATGGAGTTCTGCATGAATTGATGACACACCATCACTCTATACCTATTTTGAGAGTATTTCTAGGGTTTCGTTGGAGAATTCGTTGGTGTTAGGTTTCCCTTTACCAATCACAGACTGAGAATACAGAAAGGTTGGTCAAGTACGGGAAATGTTTCTACTTTGGCCTCATCGACTTATTTATGCCAATCCTATAACGGATTGACATTTGAAGGAAACATCGCCTGCATCACCTAAACCAGTGAAAACAACACCAAAACCCATCAAACCAACAACTAAATCATGCCAAACAACACCCATGAAGCTTAGACCTCCAATTTCAAAGGCACAAGTCCTCTGAGAGTCACCTCTTTGTGTACGGGTCCTATATAACTAGCTTCAACCACATGATTTAAACTTAAAATACTCATTCTTGGGAAATAAATATGTATTTGGATGCAAATGGGAGATCATTGCATTTTGGAGTGATTTTGAAGATCTGTGGAGATGTGAGCAAGTCAATCAAATGATCATTTTCATCTACACCTTGTGAGTTATTTCTATAATATTTATTTAAAATCTATATTTTAGTTACTACTTAAAAGCTACTAAAGTAAAATGACATTTCATAGGTACATGTTTTTTACCCATAATCAAGAAAATGGATGGATTGGATACATGTGTAAGGTGTCGATTCAAGAAATTGGTTGTACGAAACAAAAAAGGATCGACTACATCCGTAAGAGCCTAGGGTAGAAAGATAAGAAGTTTTTCATTGTGCCATACATAGAAAGGTTATATATTGAGTTTTTATTATTTACTTACCAGCTACAAACCACTCATTTTGGCATGATTTCAATTTTCTTATTCTAGGACAATTGGAGATTGATTTTGCTTATCCCTGCCCATAACTACATGTATTGGATGGATCCCCTGCACTTCCAACCGTTGGATGCATTTTTCGAGATTTTGGAATTTGATATGAAGGACAAGAATGACTATAATAAAACTAATTTTGAGGTGGTCAAAATCAAGGTGGGATATTAACATTTTTTTTTCAATTTACGATACTTAATTAATTTATATACGGATTTAATTAAGGATTTTATGTTTATTTAAATCAGTATAAGAAACAGGCGCAGACTTGGGAGTACGGTTATTGCGTCATGATATAGGTAGCTGAGTGCATTCAAGAAGACAAAGATGACTTACTCTAAATTGACAAGGCACGTGTACAATTGTTTCTAGCAATAAATATATCTAACATTTCTTCTATTTTTTACTAACTAGTTATTGACAGGTTTTTATGAAGGAATCAAAGCCCTACTCCCAAGATGAAATCAACAATGTGAGAAATTCTTTGGCTAGGCATCTAATACTCAATCGGTCAGCAACCCTAGGAAATACAAATATTTCTAAAGTAACACAATTAGATAAATAATGAAGGTTAAACTATTGGAATAGATTCCTAGTGTTTCCTATTCCTGTCTATAGATTATTGCTTGGTTAGTATTATCCATAGATTTCTGTCAACATGCAAGACACTATCATCTATTATGTTATATTTGTTGCTGTGGATTGAGGCCTTTTGTTGAGTCGGAGACATAAAATAGAAATATTTATTTATCATAAGATCAGAACATGTTTCCGAATTCGGAAACCTTGCTTTAAATTTTTACATAGGAATGATTAGTACTTTCTGAGTTTGGAAATATAATACACGAAAATATTTTCAAGTTCGTAAATAATTCATATTTATGCCAGATTGGAGTAACCTTTGGACAGAATAGGAACGGAAAAGTTACACGAGCTCTGAAACTATAAAGAAAATTACAAAGAGCTGATCGTAAAGTTTCCAAGTTCGTAATTATATGACTTTCCAAACTCGGAAACTACATCCATGGTCCGAGGGATGTTAGAAATTTCTGAACTTGAAAATATTTAAAGGCAGTTCTAATGCCTTTTAAGGGTGGTTTTTAACCGCCTTCGTTCAAATTTTTAAAGGCGTTTATTAGAAGACATGGCCAATCGGTGTAAAGAAATTGAACAATCGGTGCTTATGTAAAAATTCAGCACTGTGGAATTAGATGTCAGTGCCCAAAATTGTTGCCTATGTAAATATACAGCATCGATATCCCATGTACTAGTTCCAGATATCTGTGCCTATGTAAAATTGAAACTTAGAATTTTTATTGGTCAGCACCGGTACTGAAAAAATGAACTATACCAGTGGTAAAAAACAAACTAAAAAATCAATTATAAATACATAACCTGGAAATCAAATACATACTTCAAGCCATCATTCTTCAAATTCACCAACCAAAAGAAAATTCAACACATAATATCTAAAATATTTTGTTCATCAACAACACAAAAAAATCCTAAACCAAATGATACTACAACTATACAACCCCATCATAATTTTGGCTAGTATTGATGAACCTAAAAAGATCAAATGACGGAATCCCAACAGCCTCAGCAACACTAGCAGCCCTTGCCTTTTTGTCAAATACTCCCTTGATAAAAGAATCCATCTGAGCAAGTGTAGAAAAGCGAAGTAATCATCAGGAAGCATTTCAAATTGAAGGCCACCTTTCACAAGAACAGTCAGACCTTCTTCATTACCCTTTGGATTGCCTGCTTCATTGCCTTTTTGGCTGCCTATTTCATTGACTTTTGGCTACCTATTTTAGCGCATTTTTCACCAATCTTATAATAAGATTCAATGAATTGGTCACTTGCAATAGAAACAAGCCTCTTGAATTTCTTCATGGCAACTTCCAAAGGCTACCAAAATAAAAATGGAAAAAGAATTAGAAGATCATAAACATTAGATCATCTTAGAACACAATAAAAAAACCATGAACATAACAAAAGCCCACAACCATTAACAAAAATATATAAATATTAAATGTCAGCATGAAAACAACAAACCTCATTACAAAAAACCTGATGAACTAAAAATTCAAACAATGCAGCTTCTTCGAATCATCGTCACAACATCAAAAAAACACCCAAAAATATAAACTCAGTACCATTAAGAATTAAAACTGAATCCCAATAAAATCAAAAACTCAGCAAAAAAAATCAACACCATTAAGAATCATACAAGTAAAAACCCTCATTTAAAAAAAGTTGAACCTCATCATACAAAATAAATACATCAACACATAAAGCTGGTAAAAAACCCCAAAGTAAATCAATAAATTAGAAAACTTACACTTTTCATAGTGCGCTCAATTTCCTCATCATCCTCTACACCAATAGGCAACTCCAGCTCAATGATGTGATGCTATTGCTCTTCGAAGACGATGCTCCAGCAATAGAAGAAGGATTCTTTCTGATTGTAATACCACCAACCAACACTCCTTTGTCACTCAATGGAAATTGACGACTACTTCTAGGGAAACCAGTGTAACCTCCACGTTGATATAAATAACAATACTTCTTCTCATCACAAACAAAGACACCCCTCTAGCACCAATGATTAAAAACTGGTGCCCCAAATAAATTAGCACCATTTTATTTCAAAATCGGTGTTAATGTTTAAAAAAACTATGCTAATTTTTTTTAATTCAATCTTCCCGCCAAAAATTTCAAAAAAATTGCCAAAAATTATGAAAAAAATCCAAAAATTTCATGTGATGGGCACAGTTGAGTGCAGCCAAAATATATTTAAAATTTCAATTTTCCTACCAAAAATTTCAAAAAATTTACCAAAAAAATTATTTTTTTGCCAAAAATCCCATGCGAGGGGCGAAGCCGCGCGCAGCCTCTCTAAGCTAAATATTTTACAAAATTCAATCTTTCCGCCAAAATTTCAAAAAAATTGCCAATAAACATTAAAAATTTTGCCAAAAATATTGTGAGATTCGTGCAGTTGCTCTAAACTAATTTTTTTCATTGACTTTCAAAATTGTTCACTTATTATGTTCACTTTAACTATAACAAGTTTGACTTAAAAAGCGAAAAAATCTCTGTAGAACGCTCCAACGGTCTGAAACTGCTACAGTTCTCGTCTTGGCACCATCTCCGCCGCCGTCATGGCGGGGCTGACGCCGCCCAGTCAATTCACTTATGCTAAGATCTTATCTCAATCCCCTCAATCTCCTGCTCATCCCAACTCGCAAACCTCAAACACGGACAAGCCCCCCTTCAATCCAAAAAGAGTAATTGATCATTTGGGGGAACCCGGTTTGGTCTTCTCCGATGAAGAAGCTGATCGATTGGAGGCTCCCCTGAAGCTCACGCTGATTGGCAAATTCTCTAGGGCCAGACCAACTTTAGAGAAACTCCGTAAGGATTTCCTCACCGCTGGCTTCCAAGGAGGAGCCGACATCCATCTACTTGATTGGAGACAGGTTTTAATCTCTTTCTCTTTACAAGAAGATTACTATAGATGCTGGTTGCATAAGGTATGGAACTTCGGTTCATATTCAATTCGAATTCTCAAATGGGATCCAAACTTTAATCCTAATGCTGACTCCCCTATAATGCCTATATGGATAGCTTGCTACGGTCTTCCCCAACAGTTTTTTGATTATGATGTAATGATGAACATTGGAAGCTTAGTTGGCAGCCCTGTGAAGGTTGATCAGGCCACAATTAACAGAACTAGGCCACATGTTGGTAAAGTTTGTGTTGAGCTAGATATAACTAAACCAAACCCCTCTAGAGTTTGGCTACAATATAGGGGAACCGGTTTTTGGCAAAGATTAGAATATGAAAACGTTCCTGACTATTGTTCAAACTGTAACAAGATCGGCCATCCCCACAATTCATGCAAAAACAAAGATAGCCAAAAAAGGGCTGAGCCCTGGAGGCCAAAGGAAAAGAATGTTGCTGTTAGAAATATGGAAAATGAAACCAATCCCATAATGGTTAATCAGGTTTACAGACCCCTTCAAAAAAACAAAACTGCTAATCATAAACCGCGGGCTGATAATGACAAACTTAAGGTCATTGTTAATGTTAACGGTGGGGATCAAGGGGATCAGGCTGTACAGGATACTGATGCTTTTTTCATTTCAAAACACAATCTGACCACTAATACACCAGAATCCACTAATACCATGGAGGCTGCTCCCCCTGGTGTTAATCTTTCTACTAATGTGTTGAATGAGATTGTAGAGGCAGAACAGATTATTCAGGATTCAGAAGTGATACAACTGAATGCACAGACTGGACAGCAGGAGAACTCCAATAAGGACTTTGATCCTCAAACAGAACCAGAAAATAACTCCACATTAGAGGAATCGTCACAGGTAAGAACAGGTATGCTACAGCAGATTTCTTCTGAAGCTACTGGTATCCAATGCCCTTTTTTGCAAGATGATATGCAGCTTCCTAATAAAATGAACTTAAGCCCTCAAGGACAATGCTCCTTAACTGATTTTTCCACTAGTAATAGCATAGTAATGGAAGATATCATATCTGATCAGAATAGGTTTAACATGCTAATTTCTGAGGATAATGAAACAGATACATCAGAGAACTTGGAGAACACCATTCAAGGCAAAAATCAGAAGAAAAATAAAAAGAAGGATTATGTAAGCTTACATAAAACTGTTTTAACAAGATCCCAGGTTGATTCAAAACAATTGATTTAATATGTTAGGATCTTTTAACTTTTGTGTATGGAATGTGAGGGGGATAAAAAACGAAAAATCCCAGTTTAAGGTTAAAAACATAACAAGGAAAAATAAAACCCCTCTATTTGTCTTACTGGAACCAATGCTGAAATCAGACCAGATTCAGTCTATTGCATGCAAACTAGGGTTCAATAAATACTTCAATGACCCAAGGGATAAAATTTGGATATTGTGGACTGATGATTTACATTTAAACATCCTTTCTGTGCATGATCAATACATTTTGGCTGAAATAAAAGATTCATCTTCCTCCTCCTCATGGACTGCTGCTTTCGTTTATGCTAGACACAGTAGGTCTGCAAGATACCCTTTATGGTCTACCTTATCTCAACATTGTAATAGGCCTTTAATGATGATTGGAGATTTTAATGTTGTTAGAGAACCTAGTGAGTACCTTGGGCAGTCATCACCTAATTTAAATAGCATGATTGATTTCAATGTCTTCATAGAAGAGAACCAACTAATTGAAGCTCCTACTTCAGGTAACCAATTCACTTGGGCAGGGGTTAGGGAGTTAGGGAACGTTTGGGAAAGGTTAGATAGAGCATTGGTAAACCCGGCTTTCTCAGATTTATTTCCAAACACAAGTATTAGAGTTATGGCAAGACACCCATCAGATCACTCTCCTTTATTGGTTTCTGTGGCTAATTACTCCCTACCCTCAAGCCCCAAAGCTTTTAAATTCCAATCTTGCTGGCTGCTACATGACAATTTTTTAGACATAGTGAAAAATAATTGGAATACACCCTTTAATGGCTTTGGAATGCTGAATTTCACACTGAAACTAAGAAGATTAAAAAATTCACTAAAGGAGTGGAACAAAAATGTCTTTGGAAATGTAATGGATAGAGTCAAACAGGCAGAGGAAAAAGTTCTGGAAATGGAGATAAGGCACCAACAAGATGGAGATAGTGAGTCTAGGTCTGAACTTCATAGGGCACAGGCTGAACTCACCTTGGCTTTAAAAAGGGAGGAAACCTTCTGGAAACAGAAGAGCAGAATAAAATGGCTAACACATGGTGATTCAAATACAAAATTTTTTCATGCTTCAGTCAGATCTAAACATGTTAGGCAAACAATTTCTGCGATAAAAAACTCTCAAGATCAGTGGATTCAAAACCCAGAGGAAATAGGAGCTGAAGCTGTTAGATTCTACAATGATCTTCTAACTAGTGAAAACACTGATGTAGATGGCAGGGCTGCTGAATCAATGCTTCAAAACATTCCAATTCTTATCACTAATCAGATGAATGCAGATATCATGAGGCCTATAACAGCTGACGAACTGAAGGACCTGGTCTTCAAAATGGATGGAGAATCAGCTCCGGGCCCGGACGGGTTTCAAGGTAAGTTTTATACAGCATGCTGGGATATAATACATGATGATTTGATGACTGCCGTGAATGAATTTCTAGCTGGAGTTCCTATTCCGAGAGCTATAGCAGCAACTTTCATTGTCTTGATTCCAAAAAAAAAGGTTAACTCATCTTTCTCGGACTATAGACCAATAAGCCTCTCTAACTTTCTAAACAAAATATTTTCTAAGGTCTACACAGAGAGAATTAAACCCTTACTGCCACAAATAATCTCTCCTGAACAATCTGCCTTTGTTCAAGAAAGAGAACTAGCTGACAGTGTTCTACTCATGCAGGAAATGATACAATTTTTACATAACAAAAAGGGGGGATATAATTTATGCTTCAAACTTGACATGATGAAAGCTTTTGACAGAGTTTCTTGGTCTTTTTTAAACTCCTTGCTTCTAAAAATTGGTTTCCATGGACTTATAGTGAAAAACATTTTGGGAAACATTGCAGCAACATGCTTTTCAGTTTTGGTAAATGGAAAACCTTTTGGTTTCTTCAAAACCTCAAGAGGAATTAAGCAAGGGGATCCACTTTCCCCCTATTTGTTTATACTCCTGACTGAGGTTTTCTCAAGAAACTTAAAGGACCTTTACCAACAGGGCAGAATAGCTTTTTTCAAGACATCAACTTCAGCAACTACAGTAACACATCTGAATTTTGCAGATGATACTGTAGTTTTTCTAAAAGCAAACAAGAGGAGTTTAAATAACCTAAGGAATTTCTTATTGGTGTATGAAAGGGCAACGGGGCAGAAAATAAACTTCCAAAAATCAGCGTACTATCTTTCAAAACATGCTCCTCCATCCTACAGAAGCCAAATTCATCATACAACTCAAGTGACCCCTGGAAATTTTCCTTTCACATACCTAGGGTGTCCAATTTACTGTGGTAGAACTAGGCACAACTACTTCCAATCCATTTATGAGAAAATATCAGCTAGGATACTACTGTGGCAAAACAAATGGTTAAACCAGGCTGGGAGATTGATTTTGCTGAAGCATGTCCTCACAGCAATCCCAATTCATATCCTCACAGTCTCAAAACCTACAAATGGGATCATAGACAAATTACACACACTATTTGCAAGGTTTTTCTGGGGTACTTCGGCCTTTGGTCAGAAAAAGATATGGAGAAGCTGGCCTAAACTTTCTTTTCCATATCTAGAAAATGGACTTGAGGTTAAAAATCTCCACATCATAATCAAAAGTTTCTCTCTAAAACTGTGGTGGAAGTTGCAAAAAGGTAAATCCCTATGGTCTACATTCATGTGGTCCCTGCCCAATCACTTAAAGGTCTCAAAAACCTGGCGAAGGATCAAAGAAGTAAATGACATTGCTGCTGAAAATGTATGCCTTCAGGTAGGA
>JAUOBV010279880.1:0-11253 GCA_032360425.1 Rubia occidens
TCTAAAATTTTAATTCTTTAATTACAGGTAAAGAAATAAGGATATGATCTTGTGGAATCATATTTGGAAGATTACAATTAAGATCTTAGTAGCATAGAACTCAAAAACACATGCATGTTCATAATATTACCACCATTGATTAATCTAATTGTTTCCCTTTTAACCATTCAAAGTTGCGAATATTTTATAGTTATTTAATATAATTATTATAATATTTAATATTTTTTTATTTAAAAAGTTACATGCAACATAATCTTAATGATTTTTATCATATTTAAAAAAATTAACTTAAAATGTGACATGCAAAACAATCCTTACTAACTTTAAAACTAAAAATAATAATTGAGAAAGATAGATATTTATATTGAGATAATATTTTATGTATCAGGGTCACTTATACTCAAAAGTTCAAGAGATAATTATTATATTAAAAATATAAGAGTCTAGAAAAGAAAATACTTTCAAGACTCACAAAGTGCAAAAGGGTTCTAATATTGGTAATTGTAAAGACTAAATGTTTGAATGATTTATTATGATGATCAGTGCAGTTAATATATGTTACAAGAATGAGTTTGAAAGAAAAAGAAATATTTATCATATCGTATCATATCATATCCCACTCAAATCTCAATCACCGATCTCATCTATCCTAACACCCCCCTCAAGCAAAGCGTCGGATGCTCAGAGACGCAAAGCTTGGACCTGAAAAACTCAAAAAGGGGGAGAGATATTCCTTTTGTGAATATGTCTGCAAGCTAAAGGGATGTAGGAACATGGTGAAGACGAAGTTTGCCCGAAGAAACCAACTCACGAACGAAGTGATAATGAATGTCAATGTGTTTCGCCCGCTTGTGCGCAACCGGGTTTTGAGCCATAAAGATGGCACTGTTGTTATCACAAAGTAGAAGTGGAGGACCAGAGAGAGATAATCGAAGATCACGCAGTAGGTGAGATAACCATACAACTTCTGTCGCAGTATTTGCCAAGGCACAATACTCGGACTCAGAACTGGAACGAGAAATCGTGGGTTACTTCTTAGCACTCCAAGAGACTAGGTTGCAACCAAAAAAGATGACATACCCATATGTAGAACGACGGGTCTCGAGACAACGCACCCAATCTACATCTGAATAGCCCAACACCTCGGAAGAGCGAGCTGAGCAAAATGACAAATCAAAGTGCATAGTCCCACGAACATAGAAGAGAATACGAGTTACTGCAGCAAAGTGATTATCCCTAGGATCCTGAAGATACTAACTAACGGAATTCACCACAAAAACAAGATCTGGATGAGTGATGGTGAGATATTGCAGAGCACCAACCAATGACCGATAAAGAGTAGGATTGGCAAACTTCCCACTGGTACTGCTGTGAAGCTGAGAATGCGGAAGAAACGGGGTAGAAATAGCAGTAGCATCAGTCATATCAACTCTACGGAGAATATCATGAGCATACTTGGCCTAGCCCAAGAATAAACCTGAGGAAGTAGACTCAACCTCCAAACCAAGAAAATAGTTTAAAGAGTCCAAGACCTTAATGGAAAAATCTTTATCAATTCGAGCAATGAGCTGACGAATGATCGAAGAGTCGTTTCCTGTAAGGATAATATCGTTCACATAAACCAAGTGATAAAGCAGAGTAGGTCTGCGAAAAGAAAAAACAACGATGTATCTGCTGAGCTGCAAATAAAACCAAGTTGGCGTAGGTAAGTACTGAAACGGTGAAACCAAACTCGAGGAGCCTATTTTAAATCATCAATGGCTTCCCGCATGCAATAGACATAATAAGGATGGGCATCATCCTTATAGCCAACAGGTTAGGCTATGTAGACAGGAGAATCTAGAACACCATTTAGGAAAACATTCTTGACATCCAGCTGATACAAGGGCCAACGATGCATGTTGGCAATGGAAAGAACAGTATGAACAGTGGACGCTTGTGCAACTAGGAAAGCCTTTCATTGATCAATAGTACAATCAAGCCGATACTCGAGACGATAAACCCACTTGGAGCCAACAACATTCACATCTGGCAGACGAGGCACCAAATTCCAAGTATGCTGGTGGCGAAGTGCATTCATATCCACATTCATCACTGAAATCCAGCGAGGATCACGAAGAGCTGCACGATAATCCTGGGGCTCATTCTGAGAAACTATTGCAGTAAGAAAACCAGATCCCTTATAATCAGATAAGGATCGAGGGGGTCGAGAACCATCCATCATTCTGGTGGTTATCCAATGTAAGCGAGAGGGTACTGACTCAGGAGAGGCATCAGTGACAGGGACAGTAGAATCTGGAGCATAAGTGATGCAAGCCTGGGGCGAAGGTGTGGTGGCTGGAACCATGGGTCTCGTGGCTACAAAAGTAGGCATCAGGGTCGGAGCGGCTGAAGGTGATGCTGGAGCGTCATGATCAGAATAAAGTAAACAAAGTAACCGAGTAGAGGGTTATAAATGGCAAGAGTTACGTGAAAAAGACCATGCAGCAGAGGGCTCTGTAAGTGAAGATAGCTCCAAATGAGAGGTAGAGCAGACATCCCGTGGAGAGAAGGCATACAGAACTAAGGTCTCGTCAAACTGGACATGACGTGAGAAATAAATACGCCCAGTACCGTATCGAGACACTTGAACCCTTTGTGGCGAGAACAATAGCCAATAAAAACACATGACATGGAACGGGGTTCAAACTTATGAGACACAAGAGAACGCAAACAGGGATACGCACGACAACCATATGGGTGAAAGAGAGAATAATCCGGTATTGTTCCAAAAATGAACTCAAATGGAGACTTTCCACCAAGAATGGAACTAGGCAGGCGGTTAATAATATACATCGCAGAAGAGAAAACATCAACCCAATATGATTCCGGCAGTGAAGATTGAAATAATATGGCAAGACCAGTATCCGTGATGTGGCGATGTTTGCGCTCAGCCCGACTATTCTGAGCAGGTGTATAAGGAGAGGACATCTGATGACGAATACCACAAGTCACAAAGTGAGCCTACAATCGATGATTAGGGAACTCTGTGCCACCATCCGTTTGCAAGATTTTCACCTTGGTAGAAAACTGATTCTCAACAAATGTCTGGAACTGGATAAGTACGTCAAAGAAATCAGACTTTCGACGTAAAGGGAAAAACCAAGTGAATCATGAAAAATCATTGATGAAACCAGCATAGTAGGAATAACCTTCTACCGATACAACTGGAGCCGTTCCCCACAAATCACAGTGCATCTTATCTAACAAACTAGTAGCTCGCTTATCATTGGTAGAATATGGCATATTCTTGCTCTTGGCCATTTGGCAGAGCAACTGACATGTGTAGGCAAAAGAGAGGTGAAAGATATATGACCTTGTTTACTCAGTAACATAAGAGTGGCGTAAGACACATAGACAAGACGAGAATGCCACTGCTCAAAGGAAGCTCGAAGCTTTCCAGAACGTAATTCACCTAAAAGGGTGGAATCACCAGTTTCAAGAAAATATAGGCCCGAACGATAATGTCTTTTACCCATCATTTCTCCTTTATGCTTGTTCTTAATGAAAAATGCATCGACATCAAATATAACAATAACTCACGAGTAAGTTTACTAATGGATAGTAGACTTCTGGTAATTTGAGGAACTACAAGAACATCATTAAGAGCCAAGC
This sequence comes from Rubia occidens, assembly GCA_032360425.1. NCBI lineage: Eukaryota > Viridiplantae > Streptophyta > Magnoliopsida > Gentianales > Rubiaceae > Rubia > Rubia occidens. The sequence goes on from JAUOBV010279880.1 coordinate 3,655, forward strand.
CAGAAAGATTACAATGACCAATATGAAAAATTAATAGTGAATCACCATTGCCCACATAAATGGAATTAGAACCACGATAAGCATGAACCTTCTCAATATGACAAGGAGCGGAGGTCATGTGAGATGTTGCACCAGAATAAAAAAATCCACCGTACAAGGTAACCGCTACTGAAGAAAGCCATGACTGTAGGGAAATGTTTCTGAGAAGTCGTCAGAGAAACGAAGAGGAGCGGGCCGAGAAGGTCTAGAGACACACCAGAGCTTTTTTCAAAAATTGACCAGAACTTGGCCGGAAAAGGACACGCCGGGAAGAGGTTGTTGAAAAAAAAGAGAAGAAAAATAATGGGAAAAGAGAGGGGGAAGAAATCAGGGTCAAGATCAGTGTGACACTGATACCATGTAAAGACTAAATGTTTGGATGGTCTATTATGATGATCAGTGCATTTTATATAGGTTACAAGCATGAGTTGAAAGGAAAAGAAATATCTATCATATCCCAATCACATCTCAATCACCGATCTCGTCTATCCTAACAGTATAATACATTATAAATATGAAAAAACATTCCAATCCAATTTTGAATTAGAAATAGAGTTCGTCTCTTGAAAGACATTCTTTCCATAAGTCAAGGAACGATCAAAGATTTAAATTTCAAATAAGAAGAAATGAAGATAAAATTTTCGTGTTGCATGAATCGGGTTACAAACTTTATAACTACTACACGTTGCATAATAAAATTATAATATTGTAACTAAGACCTTTTACCTTTTATTATTCTAATTATACCCCATCTTTCCATTGGTTTATGGAAAGACGTCTTTCCCAAAATTTTACCATATAAATAAGATTGTTTTTTTGAAAAGAAATAAAATAATCTTCCAAAAGTTATATGCACGCTCATTCTAAACACATATGAGATTGGAAATAATATTTTAGGGAAAATACATTTCTTAAATTGTGATAATACTTATATGTTATTTCCCATTATTTTTGATGAATTTAAGATATGATTCTAGTATTGAAAACAAGATTTTAGAAAACAAAATGTTTATACTAAGGAATTCTCAACAAGCAAGATGATTCTAATATTGAAAATAAAATTTTATAAATATACATTTATTGGTATAAATTTGTAACATGCAGTAGCATTTCATTCAAATTTAAAATTTTAAAAATATTTTAAATAAAATAAATATTTTAAATATATATGTTCCAAAATGACATGCAAGATGATTTTAATCAAATATATTATTGGAAATATGTTTTTATAAAAAAATATATATCCTTAATTTGAGATAATATTTATGATTTTTCATTTCTTTCAAAGAAATTTGACATGTGGAGTGGTTTTAATAATAGAAAAACATCTTATAAAAGTACATCACTAGATTGGAGTTGTTGATATCATATTATTATATGTAGTCAAAATTTTATAACATGCAAGATGATTTTATGATTGAAAATAAACCTTGTACATTATCATCATTCAATAATTTATGACATGAGATTATTCTAATATTGATAATAGGAATTTAGATGGAAAAAAAATACATCTTAAAATTGTATTAAAATCATGAAATATAGACAAAAGATTCAAAGTCTTACTATTTAATTTGTTAGATATTAAGCTATAGTTCTCAATCCAAGAAAAATAATTATTAATTTTAATTAGATTCTTTATGTATAAGTATGAATCTAATTAACATATTTATTTTTAATTTATATCAATCGTGTATTGTTGCTTTCAAAATCCAAGATTATGATTATTTGAAAATATAATGTGCAATCAAAATCATCATTATTTTATTTAAACTTCTAACAAAGTAAATGAAGAATGATCGTATGTATTAAAGAAAATAATTAATTAAATATATATTTTCATCATTATATCAATATATATCCATTACAAACCTAAATTACATTAACTACCAACTTTATGAATTATAAAATTATATATTTAGAAAAGTGTTTAGCAAAAGGAAACCCGTACTTAAAAATTCAACTAGTACCTTTGGAAACATATAATACTATGAGACAAGATATAAGATATTAAAATGAAAGCATTGTTTAAATGATAATTTGAGTCTAATTATTATACTACGTTAATAGAATTGAGTGATTGTAGTTCGGTCAAAATCGACGGGGACATCAAAGGCAGTACCGCATGACTACATTGTCTGCACATGGTGTTTGGTGCTAGCATTAGCAATTGTTACCTGATATGAGCTTGTAAGCAAACATGTGTGTGGGCGTTGCTGAAGAGAAAAGATATTGAACACCTTACCTTCAGACAATCTTGAAAGTGAAATGTTTTCAGTCCATGCTTAGTTTTTAGTCATAGTATCCATATAGGGTTTGGCTACGACTTGGTATGACCACCCGTCTCCTTTTATTATGTGTTAGGAATTATGTGTTTAATTGTAATATCTTATCATTAAATTCAACTTGGTAAATATTTGTGATGAAGCTCACTGAGCAAAGGAGCTCACCCTAGTTTAAATAAACCCAACAGGTACATTGGCCATGCGAGAGTGAACAAAAAATACTGCGAGTGAAGCCTCTACATCTTTTGAGTCAGGATCCAAAATAATTGCATAAGCCATTAGTCATTAACTTTTATATTTTATCAAAGTAGGATTGCAAACCTCAAAATTTGTTGATTGTAAGTTTAATATGTAATAGTTAGCTAAGATTTGAAATTAAACTTTGTATCATACTTCAGCATAATTGTATTGCTCAGATTCTTCACATTTGAGAGACCCGACTTTAGTTGGGCTCTTGGTGATAGCTTGAATTGACACAATACTTGCTAATAAGCGTGGCGGCCGAGTCGGGGGTGTTAAATCAGGTTTCTATCCTGAAATAAAAAATATTTGAGGCACCCAACTTAGGGATTCAATCACAATGTTTGTTGCCTAAATCAAGAATTTTTATGTGCTCCCTTGTATTTGAACTAAAGTAAAGTATGTGTAATCTCCGTGAATCCTCCCAGATTTTGATCGGATCCAAACCTGGATTAATGGTAATACTTTCCCATATGCATTTATTCCTGTAGTTATGGATTCCCGAATAATGGTGAATGATAGACTGATTACCTCATCTGATGGTGCAATAATGATCCAATTTGCTAACCAATCTTTGAAGCACAGAGTAGAAGAAAAGTCAAATCCAATAAAACTGCAACACCATGCCTTTGAGCTAATTTAACATCATGCAAAGACGTGATGTGCATCTTCATTCATTTTGTAACATATCGCACACCGTGGGATTAAAATAACCCCTCTTTATTTTGCAGTTGAGTTGCTATCGAAAGGGATCTGGACAAAATTCTCCTGACTAGAAAGAGGAACCTAGTTGAGAGTGTTATTTTCCAGAGTTTTTTCCAAGCATCCGAGGTATATTTATTAGCCTAATTTGCATATTGAGCCAGAGATTTCCATTTCTTGGCTCTAGTGACTACATACCTTAGTTTAACTGTGTAGAAATATGATTGGCTTGCTTCCTATATTATTTATCATGTTCCTGATTTCTCAGATATTCAGGTATTCGGATCTGTATAATTTTCTGAGCCACTGAGGGAGGAAACATGATATCAATGATATTTTTCCTCCAGTTTCTGTCTTGATCAATAAGGTTTCTCACTTTGAGAGATACATGATTAGCCTAGGAGCTCTAAGTAGCAAGTGAGTTATAAATGCCTAGAATCCAATCTTCAGTGATATCAATTTTGTTTCCAGATTTAATTTTCCTCTTAGTTTTTCCTTTCAAAATCTGAGCACCCTATTGAATAGATCTCCAGTCCCATGATGAACCTTGCCTAGCTTTGTTGTCTTGCATATTATTTTGGCCTTATTTCTCTAAGAAATATCTGCTAAAATGTGATGACTTATTTGTCATTAATTTGCATGCATGTTTAGCCAAAAGTGACTGTTTCATCTCAATTGAAAATCTTAATCCTAGACCTCCTTCATGTTTTGATGCACATAAGATATCGTAGTTTTTCTAGTGTATTTTTCTCTCCTCTGAGTTTCCACTCCAAATGAATGTTCAGATTGTGGAATCTAAGTTCTGGATGATACCTATGGGCACCTTGTATAGTGACAAAGTATATGATGCCACTGATTGAAGTGCTGACTTTGCTAGAAATACTCTTCAATTTAGTGAAATTCCATCCTTTCTCCATTTCTGAATTTTCCTCTTTAGATTGATCAGGACACTTCAAACATCAGTTTTTTCTTTTGGAAGAGAGCATATTAATTCCCAGGTATTTATTTGGAAGCCTATATCGATGGATGTTTAGGGAATGTGTAACCCAAGTTCTCCATTAGTTAGGAACTAAAGAAAAATTATGACTTATCAAAGCTAATTCTTTGCCCTGACCATCTTTCATAACTATCCAGCATGTGTCCTATAAATCTAATGTTTACATCATTATATATATACATATATATATATATATGGGTGGGTTCAGGTGAGAACACCCCCTTAATGTGAGAACACTCATTTATGTGCGAACAAATTTGAACCATAGAAATAATTTGATCAATGGTTAATATTTACATATTCACCAAAACATATAATAATGCGGGTTATATTTTCTAATGGTATAGTACGCCTGCATATGTACTCTTTACATTCTTCCTAACTTTTCGTCGCAATTTTTTACTTTTTTTTCCGTTTTGTTTTATATTCTCTATTCACGCATCTATTTTCATTGTTTGTTTTATTTTTATTCTTTTATATTTTTTACCTTATTTGTATTTAAACTATGAATTTTACTTTAAGAACCAAGTTATTTTTATAACATACATAAAATTATAAAAGAAGCACATACTAGTTACATTTGAAGCACTTACAAGCGTTGACTGAAGCACCTATGAGTTGTACTCTAAGTACCAAGTTGTTTTCTTAGAATGCACATGTTATAAAAGAAGCACCTACTGGTTACACTTGAAGCACACACAAGTGATGGTTGAAGCACCTATTAGTTTTACTCTAAGCACCAAATTGTTTACATAGCACATTCAAATTATAAAAGAAACACTTATATATATAAATATTTTAAGCACTTATACACGATGGTTAATGCACCTATAAGTTATACTCTAAACACCAAATTATTGTCATAGTAATGTAAGTTATAAAAGAAACAACTACTAATTATATCCGAAACACTTACAAGCAATGACTGAAGCAACTACGAGGTATACAATAAGCACCAAGTTACTTTCGCAACATACGTAAGTTATAAAAGAGCAATTTGAAGCACTTGAAGCACCAAATACATTTGAACCACTTGGAACCAGCGGTCGAAACACCTACAACTTTTACTATAAACACCAAATTGTTCTCGTAACAAACAAGTTATAAAATAAATACCTACAACTTACATTTAAAGCACTTAAAATCATTGATTAAAGCACCCATGCGTTGTAATCTAAGAATCAAGTTATTTTTATAGCACGCAAGTTATAAAAGAAACATTGCATTTGGAGCACATGCAAGTAACGATTGAAGCACCTATCAATTGGAGCACACGAATGTTATAAAAGAAAAACTTATTAGTTACATCTAGAGCTCTTATAATACACGATTTAAGCACCTACTAGCTGTATTTTAAGCACCAAATTATTTGGGTCACATTTAGCCTAGTAATGCCATACAATCATGCTCCTACATATTAGAGAATACTTTAAGCACCTACTGCTCTAACCTGTATGCCTTGTAATGCCATACAATCTTGCATAAACACACCACTGGTGAAATTCTATGAGCGGATCAAACGTAGAAGCTCGGCTCGGTTGTTGGGCCTCCGTGGAGAAAAGGTGGGTGAGTGATGATACATGAAATACACTCGTGGTTGATTTCGCTTCGGTTCGGAGTATATTCATGTCAATGCCGGGATAAATCAAAATTGTCGCTTCAGATATGATTTCTTTTATTAAATCTGAACCCTTGATTTATGTATATCAATGATCAGGATCTATTCTCACATAAGTGAGTGTTCTCACCTAAGATAGGTGTTCTCACATTATCCCAATTATATATATATATATTGTAAAAATGATACAATCATCATCCTACATAAGATGTGAAATTAGGATGTGAAATTAGGGGTCTTATTATGCTAATACTGATTCCAATTTTTTTCCTGCATATTAGACTCTGCATCCCATGCTGAGGACAATACCTATTGACAAATAAATAACAAATAAGGCTATAAGGAGCACCTTTGTCTATTACCTCTTATAGGATAGAATGTCAATGATCTCTTTCCATTTACCACGATAGAATAAGAGACTATAGCAACACATTCCATCACCATATGAATCCAACTATCAAAGAATTCCATGTGATGCAAAGGAAGCTCCACGATACCTTTTCATAGGCCTTATTCATATCTAATTTAATGGAAGAATACTTTTACTTTGTTTTTTTGCTTCGTATATGATCTGCCAATTCATGTGCCATGAGGATGCTCTCACTGATTTCTTTTCCTGGCACAAAACCATTTTAATTCTCTTAAATTAGAGAACCTATCACCTTCCTTAGCCTGCTTTGCAAAACCTTTGCAAAGATTTTGTATTGAACTTTGCAAAGGCTTATAGGCCTGTAATCCTTTATTGAGATTGGATTCTTGACCTTTAACATGAAAATAACAAAATTTTCATTCCACTCTTTGTTCATTAGATCTCCCTGTTGGAGCCCTGTTAGGTACATGAGTAGAGGTTCTTTAATGCTTTTCCAATGCTTCGGGTAAAAGATTTGTGGGAAACCATCATTTCCTGGTGATGACCAGGATTTCCTGCTTATTACTACTTTCCAAATCTCTACCTATGAGAAAGGTTTCTGCACAATCTCCTTAGCTTCCAGTGTGAGCCTGTGTGGAACTGATTGAAAGAGTCTGCTCTGAAAGATGGTAGTTTGGCATTTCAAGATAGATGTTCTGCTCAACATATATTAGTTTCAAGTGCTTAGTTAGCTCTCCTTGAATATGCCGAGGCTTGGTTAGCCATCTTCCATCTTCGATTTGGAGCTCCAAAATCTTCTTGGCCAGAGATTTTTTTTGTAGCCCAATTGTGAAAGAACTTAGAGTTAAAATCTCCAAAATTATCCACATTAAGCTTAGCTCTCTGTTACCATCAATCATATTAGTACTAAAGGATTTTGATTATTTTAACTATGAGCATCTGAATTTTCTGATCGAAATCATGTGTTTTTCCTTTTGGTAATAAGTTTTCAAGATTTCCTTCTAGATACCCGACTCTATAATCTATGTTTCCATATGTAAGCTTGTGTCAATTCTAAAGGTGAGACATAGTTATTTTGAGCCAATTGAAGAAAATTGTTGCTTGATCCGTGATATTTGTATCACGAAAATAAGGATTTGTCAGACTTCAAATCTCTGAGATAATGTCAAGAACAATTGTATCTCTATTCTAGAAAGCTTCAAACCTTCTTATGTGACCTAATTTTTTATGATTACCTGTTAGGTCCAAAATCTGAGCACCATGATATGATACAGTTAAAGGAAGATTTATATCAGTGGCTTCCTTGAAGATGTTAATCCATTCCTCAGATGCAAAAGCCCTGTCCAAT
>JAUOBV010280094.1:0-11252 GCA_032360425.1 Rubia occidens
GCTGAAGCATACTGCGACTTCAAATTTGGACTGAGAGCAACAGCACTGAAAGAGCATTTCACTATGATCCCTTCACCTTCAGCTGCAGCAGCTACAGCAGTTGGATCAACATCATCTTCACTGATCTCCACCACAGTTTCTATGAGCTGTCGATTTATTTCACCAATCTCCTTTATCAAGGCATGGTTTGGCTCAATCCTTGATCTTTGAATGCTTGATGTTGCAGTAGACTCTAACTCAAATGCGTCAGAACCATTCAACCGCTTCACACTATCATGTAAACTACTAAAAGAGGAAACGGCATTAGAAGGCATTGCACTTGTCGAGTGTCTCATTCTCTTTGTTCCAGAAGGTCCGTCCTGAGTGAAGGAATTTCTATCCCGCAGATGACATTTAGTCATAGCAACTAAATCTTCTCCAACTTCAGCTCTAGATCCAGCAATTGTATCAACCATACTCGCAACTGAGCTGATGTCTGCCAAAGTTGTATGGGTGATTGACTTAACCGATTTTGTTAACCGCTCAGGTGGCTGTTCCACAACACTCAACTTGCTAGAAACTGCAGTTGAAGCATTGACATGAGCTCTGTCCAAACAACTAAATTCTGCAAGCAAGGGTGATGCTGAATTGCTGATTTTCCAGGAGTGCCAATTGCAAGTGACTGGGCTGCAGGGCCACAGCGAGTAATTGAGAGTGTCCCATCTTTCTTACATTATTTGAGAGTAATAAAAGGCTGGACTCGCCGGGCATAGGTGATGGTACCAGGGTAGTTGAAGGTGACGAGGCAACAAAGGGTGAACTTGCAGACTGCAGTCGAGTTCCAGCTTTTGTCGTAGTTGTCAGCACATTCTGCTGATCAAGTTTTGGGGAAGCGCGCTGACCATTGGGATGATGTTGCTGAAAAACAGATGGTTTAACAACCATCTGCTGCCTAACCTTTACATCACCAGAATCAGTTATCTGGTGTAGAGGTGACATTTGGTTTCCTGACAACTGAGCAGGATGCTGCTGCTTCACTTGCTGTTGTAGTTGGTGCTGCTGGTGATGCGGCTGTTGTTGCATTAGCTTCTGCTGTCTAGCTAACATCTGATGCATCTGTCGCTGATGCATTTGTTGTTTCAATTGCTGAGTAGGCAAAGTCTGTTCTTCTTGTCCTATATGCTGGTTCTGAATCGAATTTGAGTGTCAGATATGATTGAAGAGTGTTCATTCCACTTTGTGATGATAAAGAATTTAAGTTCACTGTTTGAGGGCTGCCAATGGAATTTTCCTGTGAAGTAACAGCTACCTGCTGCAATGGATTTAGAGCATTATTTTGTCCCATTTCCAAGGTAGAAGCAGGCTGTACTCCACTCATCATATTTTGCTGCGAACTTGAAACAGGCGTGCTGCGCTGCAGGTTGGTGAAGCTATACGGCTGCATTGATATTGAGCTCCGAAGATTCATTGGCTGCATCTGTAGATTCATTTGGTTGTCCTCAATCTGAAGAGACGTTTGAGGTTGAGGAAGTTGCCCTTGTAAAGGACCTGTCCTACGTGACCAATTCGAGTTAAGAATATGGATAATCTGTTTCTCAACAGCAGGCCACTTGTCCCTGTGATAACCCTGTATCTCACTCCTGTTGGTGCGCAAAAATCCAACAAGGCTTTCCAACACGACCTTGAAATTCCGAAACTTTTCAAGAGGCTCACTTCTTGGTTGCTGAGGTTGTGAATCATGCTGTTGCAGTTTGCTAGAAATCTTCACAAGCACACCATTCAAATCCACGAAATACATGTCCTTGATGGATTTGATCTTTTGATAGACCTCCTCCTGCCAATCTCCACCGTTAGTCTGAGCTGTGGAATTCAAAGAATTTGGTGATGCCTCTGCCAATCTCAGTGGCTGATATAACTGCTTCTGCTCCCTCTGCGGCAAATGTTGCGGATTCTGAATTTCAGTTTGCATGCCATGGACTTGATGAGAGGAGTTGTGCCCAGGATTGGCCCCATTTGGTTGCAGAGGATTCTGCAACTTTGTCTCCATAGTCATTATCTTCATAGATATCTTCCTCAGATAATCAGACCGGCTTGTTGCAGCCGTGTAGGTTTTCTCCTCGAACCTTAAAGCAATTTTCTCAAGTTCTTGCAATCCCTCTTGTCCGGAGGAAGGAAGAAGCCTCGTCAAAGCGTCCATTAATTTGCTTACAATCCGCTTACGAGAATCGGCTTGAAGCTGATTCCTCCAGTCTCCGGTATCCATCGCCCGCCGGTTGCTATCAATTCGATTCTCCGATGATGTACGTGGGTCCGAAACCCCAAAACTCTCGCCCTGCTTAACAATCTGACTTCTAGGAATGATTTGTTTCAGCTGATCGAACATATATATATATATATATATAGCCGATGGATTTGGACGGAAAATTACTACCGAATCCAAATTAAATTCGGAAAAGTCAGTCCCCCTTAGCGTCTGAACCTCAAAACCGTATCCAAGTGGGATTCAAAGCAATGCAAATCCTATTCAGAGAAGGACATGGTGTCCAAATCTAATCCTACTACTCTATAAATAGGTCATATTGACCTAAAGGAGTATGGTCGTACTGTTTTCTTTCAACAATTTGAAGAAGAAGCACGTACTATTTTGTATTCCGATGGACTTTTTCGTGTATGCATTGATAAAATTGGTTCTACTTTGTCTTTGGGAATTTTGCAGCTTCCATTTGCATTGGGATGAAAACATCCCAGAGATTGTCCAAGAGTGATGTTAGACTATTAAATTGTGCCTTATCACTTTGAACTGTTTCAAGTTAATGTAACTCAAATTTCAATAACGACATTGCAATAAAGGTGTTTCCTTTTATGGAATTGAATATTCATATGTGTTGTGGGATTAGACGGTGTCCGGTCCCGATTAATTTTTTTACTATGGGTATTTTGTTTTTATCTAATATGTTATTTTTATTTTAAACGTAAAAAAAGACGGTGATCCCAGGACAGAAATGCGGAGGGAGGGGTGCTCCAGCCTCCCCTTTGATCCGTCGGACAAGGAATACGTAAGTATCTGAGCGGGGAAAAGATTGAAGAGGAGCAAATCCGCCCCCCTTGAAATCGTAGAAGTTGCAGGTTTTGGTTTTGTTTGTGCGAAGAAGAAGACGATGTGTATTTTTTTTTCCTTTTAAAACTTATCGACATGACATCGTTTTGTTTATTAATAAATTTTCTAAATGTCCGTCTCACTTTCTACCTGATTTATTCCTTACATTTTGCCTTAAATGTAGGATTGATTAGTTGTTGTAAAGCTCTAGTACAACAATACTATGCACCATTTTACCTCTACTTATTTATTTGTTTGATACTATTATGATTACTATAATTAGTTAGTTGATTGTATGGTATCTAATTATTTACTGTACAATTTCATTCATTTTTACTTTTTGCTATTTATTTTATTAGTACTTAATTAAATATTTTAGTAAATATGGCCAAACACATTGGAACTTGTATTTGTTAAAATCTAAAATTAAATATCAAGATGTATTATATTCTTTTAATTTAAAATATATTGTGAGTTAAATTCTAGTCAATCACTATATCTTAAATTTTGTGTAACAAATAACAATAATTTGATATTTTAAAACACATAGTTAATAATCTTACATGACATTATTCTAGCGTACTTATATTAATAAGATTATATAATTTATTTAACAAATATTAACTCCACAAAAATAAAAGAGAACTTTATATATATACATATATAAGTAAATATTATATATACGTGTAAATATGTATAAATATTACTTATTTCCATGATGATAAATTTAAAATTCTAGAAAATTAATATTGAAGGAGTACTTTATATTTATTTTATTATAATTTATTTTAAATTTGATCGTTTACTATGAATTTTATATTGTACTTCCAATTTTAAAGTCTTAATTATGCTCTCGAATATATTTGATTTTTTTACACTGTTTAAATTGTAGTGTCCAATATTAATTACATCTCTTTTGTTAAACCTCTCTCGATTAGAACTTTAAAGTTCGTGTCCATGTAGCACTTCCATTTTCAATTGTACTTTCATTAAAAAAAATCCATGGGGAAGCCTATATTATATCCTTCCATCTTATACGAGATGGTTTCGATTAAAAAAATTTTAATGTCCAAAACATAATTGAATAATTTTTTATTCAATTTCATTTTTAAAATTTATCCAAATTAATTTGGAAAAGATTATAAAAATTTTATTTGAAAAAACTAATTTGATAAAAATTAGGATTTGGTTTCTTAAAAAGAATCAAAGACACAATTTCAAAATACTAAACTCCTCAAATTAGATATGAAGAAGTAAAGTAAAAAAATCATATTTTTCTCATTAATTATTTTTCAATTTAGAGTGTTTGAATTCTCTCTTTTTAACTTTTATATTTGAAATTTGAGTTAAATCTAAAACAAACCTGTCTTTTAATTGAAAAGGCCAATATAACCTTACAATCTCAGAAAGTGCCAATCTAACTTTTGACTCTACTGACTTTTTAGTCAACCTTTCTTTGGCCTAAATTTGTGGAAAACATAATTTTTCACTTGAGTTAAAAAAACAAAAAAATACAAAAACATAGAAATGACACTTTTGTTCATTATTCGCCTCTTTCTTCCCTCATCTCGAATGACACGATTGACTAGGGTTCCCGATGTTCTGGCGGTGGTGAGTGGAGGGGAGAGGGGGAGGGGTCGGTAGGGTGGCTGTAGTGTGGTGACGAGTGGCTAGGGAGGGGTGGTGATGGTCTGAGGAGATCGAACCTAACGACGGGGAGGGCCCTCTTTATGGCGGAGGTGATGGGGAACGAGGGTTGCCATTGAAGAAGAAGATGAAGCTTAAGCTTAGAGAACCCGCCACCGCCACCCACCTCCTCTTCTTCACCGTCGCCGTCCACCTCCCCATCCCGGAGAAGCAAGCCCAGTACTCAACTGAACTAGTGGTCCAGAGCCCGTGGTCCACTCTTGCCGGAAGCTCAACCTCCCAGGCCAAAAAACCAATTTCAGTAATCCCATCTCCGCCGGGAAGAGAGAGAGAGATGGTGAATTAAGAGGCTTCCGTGCTAGTTAAAGAGGGCGGCAAAATTGACGGCATCGATGAAGAGGAGTTGATTGGGTCCACCGGGAAGTTTATCTTCATGGTTTATGACAGCACCATATGGACGATGGAGCATTTCGTCGATGCGGCGTTAGGGCAGTTCGATTATTGTTTGGCAGAACGGGTTTGTGTGGTCAGTACCCATTTGCGGGTTCGGGGGGCTTTTAGAGGCCGATGCGAGTGAGTAGTGATTTGAGGTGGTGGCAGCAGGATGGGTGATGAGGGTGAGGGTGGTGGTGGTGGTGGGTGGGGTGAAATCGAATAGAAATATCCAGCAATTGGGGTAAGGGTATATTCGGTGGTGGCGCAACAGTGCTAATGAGGGAATCAACGATGATGAAGAAAAGAGTGATATTTCTAGTGGCAGAGGAGTTTTCCGGCAGCAGAGAAGGTTTTCGGCAGCGGAGGAGTGGCTGCACGGTGGAGCAACGGCGGTGAAGAAGTAGAAAATTAAGGGTATTTTAGATAATATTTTTTTAGCTTTTTACTCAAGGGTATTTTTATCATTCCACTTTTTGTCATTGCCAGAATTTCATAGGTCAACGTCAAAATTAAGGAATTTGGCTATATCGGCACAAAAGTTAGGGTTAGATTGACACGTACAATAATAAGTTATAGTTATATTGGCATATCTAAGATTGTAGGGTTATATTGGCACTTTCATCCAAAAGGTAGGGTTATAAATCTATTTATCCCTTGAAATTTTTATCACTGAATGGATTAATCAACTATACTTTGTTATTTTAATGCACAATTCGTAAAAAATTTATGTATAATTTAGGTCCCTCAAATTAAAATTCTTTGTTCTGCCTCTCCGTCCATCGGCGATTATAATGAGTGAAATTGACATCCAACTTATATAACCTCTAGCAATAACCAATATATTGTAAGAATATCTATATTATATGTCAAAAAGATTATTCGTTTATTCTATTACACATTAGAAATCCAATAAAACTATAATATCACTCTAGGGAGAGAAGAAATGTGCAGCGGCATTTTGAAATTAGCAAAGGTTTGGTTTATAGACATGAAGATATCTTTAATTTTGAGCATTCACCCAGTGTAGTATTTTAAATTAAGAGTGAAATTGACGATGACTTATATAATTTTAGTCATTATACCTTATACTACTGTCAAAAATATCACACACATACATTCAATAAAAAATCATTCATAATACTGATAGCACTATTATGTTGGTGTACTCATTCTAACATTCATGGACATCACAAAAGTTAATCAAATTTTTATTTGAAGCGACGCCATGTTATATGTTCACATAGGTGACATCAATAGCACTTGATCTACAATAATGGAATAATACTCACCCTTAAAACTATGTATTAAATACACAATCAAATCCATCAATAAGTTATCGACAACTTCATTTTACTGCAATGAACCTTCAAATAGTGGTAAAACTACCAAAAGGTTAGGTTTCTATTGTTGCTGATTTAATCAGTCAGGTCCCACACTCATCTATTTATAAATTGTACAAACTATGTAATGTTGGGTGGACATTAATTTGGTGGTTGATCCTTGCTAAAAAACATTGAATTGCAAGACCAAGCCTCCGATTTGCTAGGGAAAAACACTCCGATGCTAAAGTCAGCACTAAGGTATATGCTCAGAAGAATAGAATGAATAAATCAGAGGCATGCCATGGTAAGTATGTGGGTTGAGCCTTTTAAGTTCTCTGAATCATACTAGAGTAAAGATACTCGTTCCTTATCGGGATAGGCTTCTTCCATGATAGAATTGGTACTGAGTTATACTTCCTTAAGTGTACTTCAATCATGAGAACCTTTGATCGTAGTAGGCTTTAGGCCAGCAATAATGTCAGGACCTGATCACTTGAGCTTCGATCCATGTTGATGGGCTTCAGCCTAACCATCATCACTCTCCCCCAAGAAAGGCAAAGGTCATGCTTCGTCAGACACCTTTGGTTTTCTCAACTATTAAAAGATTATAAGCATTCAAAATTCTCACACATGACACATACACTTTACATTAACTAAAGCTCCACGTTTTATTGTCTTGGGTAGAGAGAAAGTGATTTTTGCAGGCGGCGCATGATATCATCTATTTTTTAGGCACTCATTATTACACTCAATTTCAAAATCCGCCCAAATTTTGCTGTTATAAAACCCAAAAATCCTTTTTACTTTCTCAGTTTATAGATTCCATTAAGCCATTTCCCCCAAGAGTGTTGCCTACTTGAAAACCTTTCACAATATCCTCGGTTCAAAATCATCCGAATTAAGTTATTCTACATCTACGGTCCTTCTTGCTCACTCATCATGTATGATTCATTCACTCTAGCACCACTTTCCCTCTCTCGGATCGTGTATTCTCTCCAAGAAGGGGATGAGCACCTTAGTGATTCTCGTGCTCCTTTGGGAGACAATGGTCTCCCTGGAGGTGGTTCGATGTCAATGTAGCTTGTATAATTAATTGTGTAGCTTTTTCATCTCTTTCATAACTCTCAGTTAGTTGATCCATCCAAGCTGATTGAATTAATGAGTAACAGTCACTTGAAATTTCTGGATTCCAACTCAGAGTGTCTATGTGATTCATCTGTTATTGCTCTCACTGTCATATAACCTAGGTCAGATTCTTCATTTGGCTTTGCATTGCATACCTCTGCGATCTCAAATCCTTGTCTTGTACTAGAATCATAAAAGTCCTTAATGTTCCCCACCTTACACAGTTTAAGTGAATCAGTAAAACTTTCATCTAAATTCTCTCTGATGAGTTCTTGATTATGAAGTAACCTAGGCTGTCTTGACAGGGCATCTGCTGCACTATTTTCACATAAATTTTTATATTAAATTTTAAAATTAATCCCTAAGAAATTTAGAGATCCACTTATGCTGCAATGCACTATTCAGTTTCTAGTTTAACAAATATTTCAAAAACTGGTGATCATTTTTAATAATAAACTTCTGACCAGTTAGATAGTGTCTCGACTTATATATTGCCATGATAATAGCTAGTAGTTCCTTCTCGTATGTGGACAACACTCAATTTCTAGGGCAATAAGCTTTGGTCATGTAAGATACAGGTTGATGATCATGCATTAAAACAACTTCAATACCTATCTCACTGGCATCCGTCTCCACCTCAAAAGTCTTATTGAAATCTGGCATTTTTAAAACTGGAGGAGTAGTCATGATTTCCTTGAGTTTGTCAAAAAGCTTGTGTGGCTTCTTTGTTCCATTGAAAATTATCTTTCTTGAGGAGGTCATGTAAAGGTCAACCTATTCTACCATAAAACTCTATAAACCTTTTGTAATAACCTGTAAGGCCTAGAAATCCTCTCAGTTTTTAAAATGTTTTCAGGTTGCGGCCAGTCCCTGATGCAAGACAATTTCTGTGGATCCATCTGTACACCTTTTCCACTAATAATATGACCAAGATACTCCACCTGTTTGAGAAAAACACATTTGGAATATTTGGTAAAGAGTTGGTGTTCCCTCATGATTTGCAGGACTTTCTCCACGTGCACTGTGTGTTCAGTCAAGTTTTTGCTATAAATCAAAATTTCATCAAAGAAAACAAGCACAAACATCACGAGACAACCTTTAAACACTTGATTCATGAAAGATTAGAAGGTGGAAGAGGAATTTGTAAGCCCAAAAGGCATTAAGAACTTATAGTGTCCTAAATGTGTTTGGAAGGCAGTTTTATGAACATCTTCCTGCTTAACTCTTACTAGATGGTAGCCTTCTCTTAGGTCAAGTTTGGTAAATATTACAACATCGTGCAATTTGTCCAACAACTCATTAATTGTAGGAATGGGAACTTTATCTTTTACAGTAAGCTCCTTTAACTTCCTATAATCTATATAGAGTCTCCAAATGTTGTCTTTCTTTTTAACAAATAAAACTGGTGAAGAAAAAGGGCTTTGACTAGCTTGAATGATTCTATCCTTCAGCATCTCATCAACTTTTTTCTCTATCTCGTTCGTATGTGCATGAGGCCGTCTGTAGGGACGTATCTGGAAGGGTTGTGCATCTGATTTCAACACAATTTTGTGGTCATATCCCTCACAAGAGGCAAAGATTTAGGAATGGAAAAAACATCCTCATACCTATTAAGAAGTTTTACCAGTTCAACCCGCAACTCATTCTTGTTTTTTGAGTTCTCATCTTTAACCGGTAGCTAATCTCCCATTTTCTCTCGAGTATGCTTCATGGTGGAGTGGTACAACCTTTTCCTTTTTATACTGGGAAAGCTGATGTGCTTCAACACCTTAGATTAATCTTAGGTTAATATCCTAGCTGCAAAAAGTGATGTTATTGCTATCGAAATAAAAAGTTATAGGACTAAGTGATTTCATTCAATCAACACCCAGAATGATATCCAATTCACAAAATGGCAAAACCCTAAGATCATAGGCAAATCTATGTTCATCAATCTGCCAAACTCCCTGAGAATAATAGGCTGAACCATTGATCTTGCTACCATCTGCCACAGTCACCACAAATGGCCTTGTTTTTATTGGTCTAAGTTCCATCTTGACTATAGTACCTAGATCTATAAAAGTCTCATTGCTACCTGTGTCCAACAGTATGCTAATCCTTTTTCCATACAATCTACCACCACAGTAATTGAGTTAATCCTAGGGCCTCCAATAGACTTAACTACAAACAGATTAGTATCAATGCTCAGCTCAACCTCAGGTTCTATATCTTCCGCAAAGATTTCTTTATCTACTAATTGATTAGTGACTTCCATTTTTGTTATTTGTCTATATTTGCAAGTATGACCGGGACGAAATCTATCACCACACTTAAAGAATAGGATATTTTCTCTCATATATTGAAGTTCTTGAGGTGAAATTCTTTTAAAACCATTCCCAGCATTTTTCCTATCAAAATTAAAACTGACACTAGCCCTAGATTCTTTCCATACCGGTTTTAGCCCCTGAACTATTCCTAAGTCAACTCTTATTTTTTTATGCAATAGTTCTATATTTTGAAATATGGAAATTTCTATAGCAACATTCAACCTATCAGGTTTCATGATCTTTTGAATTATTTAATTTCATCCTTTAAACCACTAAGAAAACTAGAAATGAAATACGATTCAGTAAGTGTGGGATTCTTACAGATAAAAAAGCTTTGAGCTCCCCAACCTTCTCCTGATAAGATCTAACCAAGCCTTGCAGGAAAAGCTTGTTAAATTCCTCTACCTCATGCTTAGCTCCCATATCTAAGAATCTCTTCAATACTACATCAACAAAATCACTCCACAACCAGTATTCCTTGAGTTTCTTCTCATTTGAGTACCAGATCCCAACCTTGCCTTCTAGATAGGAATTAAGGGTTTCCACCCTAAACAGATCTCAATATGAAAATAAGTGAAATTTATTTTACACCTCTGCAACCATTCTTTGGGACTGTTACCAGAGAATGTTGTCAACTACACTTTTGGATGATGAATAATTGGTCTTCTCTCTGACATTCTAGCTCCATCCATGTGATTCCTTAGGAAGTTTCCCTTTGATGCTCGATTTTTTTTTTGGAATCCTTGTGAAAACTCCCAAAACCAACTGCATTAGGAGAGTTTCGATGTAGATTCCTGGAGGAGTTAGGTGCTGAGCTTCCTCCTTCTCCTGAATAATGATATTTGCTTGCTTCTACATATTTCCTAGCAATGCAGTGATTCGTTCCTCCAGTGCTTGTATCTTTGTATCCATGACACCATCCAATAGCCTCTTCAGCTGAGCTCCAACATGAATCTCCACTTCAGATTTAATAGCAGAGGAATTCTCTTCCATATGCACGTATATCTCAGCACTGTTTTCCAGTTGATGCTTGATTTCCTGAGTAAATTCTTTGAATCGATTCTCCAGATCCTTTAGATGACCTTCCAGAGTTTTAAATCTTGTGTTGTCTGTCATTCTTGCCGAGGATCTACACTGCTCTGATACCACTTGTTACATACATCAATATCTAAGGGATAATTTGAGATTTTATTGAATAAGAAAGGCAGAAATGAATGAAGGAAGAAAGAGAAAACAAAAGAAGAAAATGCATAGAAAGAGAGATATCATTCTTCACAACAAAAGCTAACAAATTGAATGAATAGCAACATGCATTCTCTAACTACATTTATCTCCTTCTTC